>KZ105355.1:0-21503 GCA_000504405.2 Mycosphaerella sp. Ston1
GGATATTACCTAAGTCTACTTATATATATTACTCGTCGTATACGCTTCGTATACGCTCTATATACTTACCGGACCGGAGACTAGATACCTGCTTAGGATACCTGCTTAATCTCTCGCATCGCTATCTTGCCCTATAGGCTAATATACGCTAAGTATCTCCTACGTAGGGAGAACGTATAAGGGACGCCTAGTGCCCTGCAGGCAGTCCTAGCCTCTGTCCCTTACACTAGTAGTAAAAACAGAAGTCTTAAACTATAAAGACGTAGATTAGGAACGGTTCTTAGAAGTCCTTACTCTAGAATTAGAAGACCTAGACCTTAGTAGATACCTAGAGACTCTAGTAGTATCCCTTAGAAGAGTAATTTAAGAAGCCCTATAAAGAGCAGTGCCTAAGAAGAAGGTAGACGCTAGGTCGAAACCCTAGTAGACGCTAGAACTTAGGAACTTTCGGAAGGAACTAGGCCGTACTTACTAAAAGACTTTCGCCTACGGGAGATAAGCTATACTACTAGAGAAACAAGAGTACCTAGTAGTAAGAAATAAGTATTCCTAGGCGATAAAGTTAGTAAAAAAGAACTACTAGAACGTATTCCTAGAGAAGAGCGACTCTTAGACAATTTTTAAGGCGATGTCGTATACTAAGGATAACATCTCCGGATCTATCCCTACTATTAATAGCAAGACGTCTTTTAAAGGGAAGTATAGAGAGCTTTAGTATATACTATTCCTAACACCGCTAGTAGAGGAACAACTTCCTATCGACTAGCTCTCCTTTAATAGAAACGAGCAGGAGTAGGACCTTCTAAAAAGAGAAGAACTCGAGGAAGCCTGCGCGATAAGTAAGGTTAAATAAAAATACCTAGTCCTAGCATTATTACGCAGCTAGTTATATCAAAAGCGTACATAGCTATTCCGGACGTCTTCTACGCGCTATTTAGCTAGCTAATTAGTAAAGGATACTACCTAAAGGTATCGAGAGAAGCTATAGGAGCGGTACTCGCAAAGCTAGGAAAACTAGACTATTCTATCCTAAAGGTATATAGAGTAATTTTACTTTTAAACTGCCTAGGGAAGGTAAGCGAGAGGATCCTAGCAAAGAGACTTAGCCTAATAGTAGAGAAATACCCGCTCCTTTACGACTCGTAGATAGGAGGAAGGAGGGCAAAGTTAGTAGTAGATATAGTAATAATCCTTATAACAGAGATCGAAAGATAAAGGATAAAGGAGAAGAAGACGTTAGCTGTTTTCCTAAAAAAGGCGCCTTTAATTACGTCGCAAAGAACAGACTCCTAAGGATAATAACTAAGCTAAGGCTTCCGTAGAGCTTAGCAAAGTAGGTATAATTCTTCCTTAGTAAAAGACGCCTATAACTATAGTTCGACGGACAGATCTAGGAGGTTTAGAACGTAGATATCGGTATCCTATAGGGTAGCCCTATCTCGCTAATACCTTTCCTAATATATATCCGCAATATCTTCTCTCCTCTAAAAGACGTACTACCCTAATTATATAATAAAGATATAGGACTAGTAACGTCCTCGATAAGCCTAAAGAAGAACGCGAAGATACTATAGAGAGAAGTAGAAAGGATTACTCTACTAGGACAACAGAGTACGATCGCTTTTAATCTAGCAAAGATAGAGCTAGTCTACTTCTTAAGGGCAAAGGGGAGTAACTCCTCTATTAGAAGCCCCTCGGGAGAGACTATTAAACTAGCGACAAAAGCCGTCTGCTAGCTAGGAGTCTAGTTAATTTTCGACTCTCTTTCAAAGAACATATCTGTATACGAGCAGCGTATGTAAAGGCCTCCTTTACTAGAATAGAAAGACTAGCAAATACTAAGAAGGAGTTATTAATAAAAGCACTTTGCTACCTTTATAAAGCTTATATTAACACCGTAGGAGACTACGGCTCCCTAGTATAGTAGAAATTGAAAAAGAATATCCGTACCTTATAGAGCATCTAGAACAAGGTAGTAAAGAGGATCCTAGAGGTATTCCGTATACCCCCAAATATACTAGCAGAAATAGAAGCGAGCCTTCCTCCTCTAGATATAAGACTAGAATGCCTCTTAGTATAGTATGCGCAGACGATAGCTAAGCTTAGTAAAGCCTACCCGGTAAAGAAGATCCTTAGTAAGATACCCCTGCTTAGGATACTGCGAAGTGGATTTATAGAATTAAAAGAAAGAGAGAGGACAAGGATAGAAGACATGCAGAAGAGACTTAACTTCCTCGACAAGCTAGGAGATAAGAACAAACAGAAGAAGGAAATTCAGAGGATTGTCGAGGTCGGAAAGTTCTAGAAAGAGAAGAATAAAAGACGAGAGACAAACTATAACCTGAATAGCTACTTACTTTAATTCCTAGGTATCCTACTTACGGGATTAAGAGTATAAGGGAAGAGACAGACAATAAGTGCCTTCTATAGGGTCCTTCTAGGACATATATACCTAAAAGACTACCTAGTAAGGATAGGTAAATCGAGAGGAACAGACTATAGATGCGGGAGAGGAAATAAGGAGACGGTTCAATACCTTATCCTATAATGTCCGGAATACCGCAGCTTACGGCCTAGATCCTTTACGCCTATAGGAACGATTGTCTCTATTATAGAGAAAGACCTAAAAGACGACCTACTCTTTTACGAGAAGACGGGTATCGCTACTAGGGAGTAGCACCTAAATAGGAATATAGAAGAGGAGGAGGAAAAGGAGTAGACAGGATATACGGCGTTACAAGAGTTAAGGAGGTAACAGGATCTTTATTAGGGAAGGGGGCCTAGGACATTTACTTTATTTTCCTTATATTACATTTTGCTTTTAGTCCCTAGAGATAGGGCACGGGATAAACTCCCCCTAGTATAGAGAAACAAGAATAGTAGAGATACAGGATAGCCTAGGAAAGACTAGAAGGGGAACGTAAAGATCCCCTTCCCGTCCTATATAGTCTTAGACTTAGATAGGATGTAAATAGAACAAACAAACAAACAAACAAACAAACTCCTTCTACCTTCGAGTCTTATATAGCTAATATAGCTCCTACTACCTTACGCCCCTTATTACTAATATACGTAAGCCTGAGGCCTTAAATAAGGTCTCTACTAATTGCAGTATAGTACTATTATTACTTATTAATAAGAGCAAATAATCCGAAGCTTTTCTTTAAGGACTACGTTAGTATATGTAAGGCTTCTGTTTATAGTTCCTTTAGCTTCTTCCTATCCCCTTGCTACTACTTCTATTACTCCTAACTCCTACTCTTTTCCCGCCCTAGAGTTAGCGGACTCTAGCGCGTCTTCTTTGTCCTCTAGTAGTAGACCTATATTAGCTATATTAATCTTCGTTACTTTAGTAGTATAAGTATATAGGTAGTCGCTAATAGGGTATCCGCCCGCTCTATAGCCTGTTCGCGCTATACTTCTCTCGGCAGTTACTGTTTAAAGCGGCCTCTACTAGTACGAGTTAGCGCTATAATAGTATTCCTATTAGCGTTAAGCCTGGTTGCGAACTTTCCCCTAATAGAACACGCTACGACTATAATATAGGATATAGAGTCCTTATTCTTCTCTTTCTACTTTCTTATTCCACGTCTTGGACTAGTCTGTCTCTTCTAGGTTAGTTATAATTCGCTCGAGCTCCTCTGCAAACGTATAGTAGTTAGTATACTTTAGTATAGACGCTGTATATAAGCGTATAGGGTTCGAGAAGGTATTACAACGATAGCTAACTTTCGAAGCATTAGTCTAGTTATTACTATAAGCACTTAGTAGAAGTCTATCAAATTCGAGCTAGTAGTTATACTAAGATTTCTAGCGCCTTCGCTTACTCGTTGCTATTGCTAAAGACCTTTCTTTTTAAGCTGCGTAAAGAACGCTGCAGGGTCCTTCCCTTTCTCTGTATCGCCTGCCTCCTAGAAATATTGTATCCTAGCCCTCTTACAAGCATACAGCGTATTGTAGATAGTATCCTAGTAGTATTCTTTAGAGAGTATTAGCTTTAATATAGAGCGTACTTCGTAGTACTTCGTATAAGCTCTTAAGTCTTAGGAGGAAAGTATCTAATTTGCTGTCCTAATAAAAGTTCTTAAGTAGAGTCTAGCTCTCCTATAGCTCGGGTAAGCTGTTCTACTAGGTTGCTTAGCAGTTTGTCTTCTAGCAGGTTTAGGGTAGTGTTGCCCCTATTATTTTGGCTTCTAATTGCTAGAGCGCGGCCTATATTTCCTATAGGGTAGCCTCTAAAACTTGCTAGTAGTTATATATCGCCTCCTAAAGCTACTATATTGAAGGCTCTACTATTTCTACTAGTATACCTGCAATACCTCTAGTAGGCTCCCTTCTATTATCCTTAGGGTTATTTATATCGATCATACTTAATATTATAGGTAAACAGCATATATACTGAGGTTCAACATAGTATTTAATAAGTACAATATAGAAAGAAGGAGAGTCCTACGCGGGCTCCTTAGCACCTAGGAGGGCCGCGTACTAGCGAAGCAGGGCTCCGCCCTTTATACTACTACTATAGTAATAGTAGGAGTAGGCAAGTCTATACACCCTTTTATTGTTCGAGTGTTGCCTTCTTCTAGATATGTAACTGCTTATATACGTACTCTTCTATACTCTTGCCTCTCCTACATTGTATACTTATTCCCTGTCGCAATGTGCTAATAGTAGGTCTGTCCTACTATACCTAGACATCTGAGTTTGACCTTGCTACCTACCTCCTATATACCTACTAGATAATAGGATGTTATTACCGCAGATATGGCGTAGCAACCGCGTAAGAGTGCCTGCTATACTGCTGCTATATTGCGAATTGGTCGTCCGTCTAGCAAGGATAAGGCAGGTATGCTATAGCTTTTTACGACATTTAGTATAGTACGTCTTGAATCTTTATAAAGCTTCTAGTATTATATAGTGCTCTATAAGGTTTTTGCTAATATCTTGAAAATTGCCTAAAAGGCAGGTTCTACGCTATGCTACGAGCGTAAAATAGACTGGTTATTAGCATACTGTTATCTTATAAGCCTATATAGAGATATAGCAAAGACATACTTGTATAGATCCGTTCTTATCTTAATTTGCTATTATAGCTCTATAGCTTTTTCTTACATTATATTAGTACAGTGCTTTAGTTATATATATTAATAACTAGCTAGGATCTCATACAAATATTTACAACGGTTTCGTTGCAACCTATTATACTATATATAGCTGTTTTAGCTATACTAGACTTTAGAAATAAGAAACAATCTAGCTTGCATTTCTATAGAATTATAGCTTAATATATAGCTTATGCGAGCTATATATCGCTTCTAGAGCATTGCTAACAGCTATAATATAGTACTAATATAGGCTTCTAGAGGTTGCTAAAGCCAAATAAATTAGACAAGAAACCTCGCCTTAGACATATAAAACTATAGGCCTACTACAGCTAAAGCAGTACTAGTTCTGTAGTTCCCCTATAGGCTTATATAACTAGAGAATACTAGTTGTTAGTCTCTTCTATCTATATAAGGTCGTACAAAGCTATAGTGAGAATCTAATGCATATACAGTTTGCCAAAAACTATAGAGCCCCTAGAATATACTATAGCCTATAGATTTTCATAGTTCTAGAATACTAGTTGTTGGTCTCTTCTATCTATAAAAGGTTATCAAGGTTCCAAGAAGCTATAGAATTGACTCAGAAGCTGACTAATATGTAGTTTGCCTTTGCTGAAAACTATAGAGCTCTTAGAATATGCCTAATACTAGTTATTAATCTCTTCTATCTATATAAGGTTTAACTAAAAAGCTATATAGGCTTATATAGCTCTAGAATACTAGTTCTCAGTCTCTTCTATCCAAATAAAGTCGTAGAAAGCTATAGAATTCACTAAGAAGCTAATTAATATATAGTTTGCCGAAAACTATAGAGCTCTTTGAATATGCACCTTAGTCTTTATTTGTCCTAGCTCGTATAAGCGGACGCTTATATAGTAATAGACTCTAGTATAAGAGATAATACGTCCTAGTTAGAGAAGGTATTAGTATGCCATAACTATATAAAACTATATATTAAACTCACACCTAGCTATAATATATATTGCTGCTATATATCATAAAATACTTGTAAGAAAGGAGGATAGCGTTATCGTTCGAACTATATTCTGAAGCTACCATTCTCTATCGTTAATAGTTAGTTTTTATTTAGTATATTCTATAGACTATATATATTTACTATAGCTTGATTAGCTTCGCATATAATCGTATCTATATAAGCTGCGGAGTACGTAGATAGTAGAGTACCTAAGGCCGCTTTGTAAGTTATATATAGGATAGTTAGTATGTTTCAGTCTATATGCTTACCACCTTATATACACCCTCTATAAAACATAGTACTCTATAGCTTTCTTTGACTTAATACACCTTGATTAGAGCAAGTATTAGCATATTATAACTCTAGGAAGCTATAACCAACGTTGAAGTACTAGTCTTAGTACATTGCGCAATAATAGATATTAAAATAGTAGGCTTCAATTTGCTTGTAGACTATTGGGTTACGATGATGTGGCCGTTGCCTATAGTAATAGTTTTAGAAGTTCTATACTAGTCTACAATAGAAGAGGAAGAGCCGGTTTTAGAGTCCCTAGAAAGACAACCTCTAGAGGCTTCTAGGACGAACGATACCATCGCTCTTATGAGTTCTCTAGAGCAAGATAGTAATTAGTAGACTCTAGATTTGGGTGCTAGCCGAAATATCATTGTCTCTAGATATTGAAAAAGCTATAATTAGCTTGGAAATAGCGTTATGTACCTTTTTCTTCAATAGGTTTCTTTTGACGTAGCTTCTTTAATAATTATTTATTCTATATGTTGCTTTTCCTATAAGTTTTTAACGGCATAGCATACTATAAAGAGAGTTTATATCAAAAAGGCGCAATTGAGGGGACTTATAATAGTCCAATTATCAACTCCTCTAGAGAGATCTGATATACTAGTGTGTATATTTAGCAGAGTTAATCGATAGGACTTAGATATATATCTAGTTCCTAGTCGTAGTCGCAGGGGTATAGAGTAAGGAAAATTCCAGTATACATTTTTTGGAGTAAGCTATACTATTAACGCAGCTATGTCTGTCTGTCTAATCTATTGCATGAAATATTAAGGCATACCAAGCAAGAAACACCTTAGGCAGGAACGATAGAGACATGAAGGTTTATTAAAAGATATACGTATAGCGCAGACAGCAACAGTATATACAAAGGAACCGGTACAGTATAGGCAAGAAGGCAGGAAGAGAAAGCGTATAAATAGCTATATCTAGCGAAGCCAGGCGGCTAGGCAGACAACAAAGCAGGCGGGCAGGTCGAGATTCCACCGGTTTCTGATATTCCTGCCTTTTCGACGAGCGCTACCGCAGGTGGCGCTCTCGCAGCCTAGCACGTAGTAGTACGAATGCTATCAATGTTGCTCGTCGTCGCCTTAGCGGGCGCTCTGTAAATAGGAGTATCAAACCTAAACTACGGAGCTCTTTATTCTTCCCTCTCTTACTACCTCCACCTAGGTAGACAGCTAGGTAAAAGAAGAGGGACTCTAGAAGCAGTAGCTATTATGCGAGGCTCTAGAGGCTATATATTCTTAAGATAGGGCTAGTACTACGTATATAGTATATAGAGTAAGTCTCTGTACTCGGTGTCCGTAGGTAAGTGCTTTCCTACTTACTTATACACCAAAGTACGCGACTTTCTTAATACGACGTCTATTCTAGCTTCTACTACAGCGCGCTATAGCGCGCTATAGCGCGCTACGCTGTTATTATAAACGCCTCCTCGTTATTTGGTCCTTTGTCTAGGCTAGACACGCTTCGTCTAGCAACGGCGACAGGACGAGCACTAGAAACGCTAATTAGCGTTTTGGCGTAGTACTACTATGCAGCTCTGACTCGGTAGAGGCTACGAAACGCGTGCACGCGCCCCTTCGTCCGGACTAGAGACCGGTAGATTAATCGAGGGTAGAGGTAGTAGGTAGGAAGGTAGATAGGTAGACAGACACGACGGAAACTGCGAAGCACTAGTAGGTTTCTAATCCAAATATACGTAGGAAGGTAGGAGAGACTATACCTTCCTTAGCTTAACTAAGATACTGTACTCCTATAGTAGTAATCAACTTGCCTTAGATTCATCTTTGTAGTAATTGCCTCGCCTAAGATTTATCTTAAAGACTAACTGCGTTCCTCTCTTTTATCTTGCTTTTATCTTTATGCTTCCTACTATATCTTCTACTATCTAGGCTATCTTAGATAGGAGCTATAAGTATAGAAATATTACCCTATATTATTAACAATTAAGTAAGACCGTCCTGCTAATAATAGTCTAGCAACGCAGCTACACTACGACTTTTATCCGTACTTATAATACTTTAATAGCAGCTAGTTGTCTACGGCCTACTTAGTTTAGGCTATATCTAGTTGACATCTTACCGCAGGCTTAGTATAACTAGTATTACGCCGGCTTACTCCTATTCAGAGCCTATTTAGAAACTATAAGTATAGAAATATTCCCGTATTATTTACGATTAAGCAAGACTGTCCTACTAACGATCGTTTATAGAGGTCTCCTCCTATAATCTCTGATCTAGCTATCCGCTTTGCACCCGTCTTACGGCTATCTTTGTCGCAGTTGATATAGTTACTACTAGTCTGCAGCTTCTCCCTAAAAAAGCGCTTAGCAAGAGTTAGTAAGAGACTTACTATAATCTACGTTAGGCTATACTAGGAAATAGGTAGTAGGGCTAGTTAATAGAGATATAGTAATATATCTATATCTGATTCTATTAGCCTCTTAGACATATCGTATATTAATTAGTTACTAAGCAGACAAGTGAGCATATAGCCTACGGTTTACTAGAACGACTATATTATTAGTAAGTACCTAAGCACTTATAGGGAAGACATTTTGGCCTAACGTCTTATTAGTCGATAGTAGTAAGTCCTCTTTAAGGGCTCTAGTTTATTCTAGACAGAAGGGCACTAATACTGTTTTATAACAACTCGCTATTCGATAGTAGTAACCTCTCCTCCTCTAACTTTACGACTTCCCGATAGAAGAGCGCTAATCTCAAACTATATAATAGCACTCTGAAGTAGCTAACCTATACCGTAGCGAGTAGACCTAGCCTCAGATTATCTTATAGCCTCTTTGTCCTCGCGTCTTTCTGCCCTCGAGAACCTTATACTCGTACTTATACAACTTGTTCTCGAGCTATTGCTAAGTAGGGCCGCAGCTTACTATAATAACTATTAGGCTTAAGGACGGGGAAGCTCGCTTTACGTATACTTTAGAGCTAGGATTACTAAATTCTAACTACTAAGCCTATAAGGTCCTTATAAACCTACGGTCTCGATTACAAATACTGCCCTAAACTACAACGACTAGTAATTGTATATACCTACTCGTCCCTAGCGCTTATTCAAAATACTAGATTTCACTTCGCTACGCGGCAGACTGCTTTATAATACAGTAATGCCTAAAAGGTCTAGTATAGTCTATAGCTATATACGAGACTAGTGTCCCTTTAAGCTTCTAACTATACTATTGAATAGGTCGCTATCTGCCTTAAGTCGAGCCTTACGGGATAATAAGCTACTCAAATCGACTTCCTATTAAAGACTAGCTACTAGCTGTTACGAAAAGAACATCCTGCTATACTATAGTTATATACTTTGCTTAAACTCTAGCTTAAGTATCTGTCGTAAGATCTCTGAGCTAATACCTTTCCGCCTGTTGCTTCTAGCTGCTTCTGCCTTAAGACAACTTCTAGCTTTACCTATTGAAGAGGGGACGAATAGCTATACTTCCGCTAACTCCTACTAGACCTTACCTTCCTTACTTATACCTATAAGATTAGCGCATTACTTTAACGCAGCTCAGAAGCTTTCTAAACAAGGATATTTCCTCCTAGTTACGCCGGTTATTTTTTTCTTTTTTTTCTTTGCTTTTCTCTTTTCTCTTTTCTTTTTATTCGATTTTATTTGATTTATATTTGTAGTTTAAGATTGTTGTCTCTACTACTAGCCGCAAGGATCTCCTACTTCTATATTAAAGAGGGTAGCCTAATAATTAGATCCGACATTGTCTATACGCTAGTCTACTTTTTCCTAAGATACCTCTCGTAAAGGCTAGGTCTAGGATACTCTCCTATATAAGGTAAGGCCTAAAGAAAGTACTTATCCTAATTTAGTTCCGTAGGCTAAAGTCTTTCTCTTCTAGCTACTCTATAAGTCTCGTTGCGCTAGGTCCTATATCTTTTTTATTCAAATCCTAGCTAGGATATCTAATATTAAAATCTCCTGCTAGTATTACCCTCGGGAGGAGTAGCAAGTCGTAAAGTTCTCTATTAATTGTTTTCACTCCTTGCGTATCTTTCTCGCTATATAGATTAACTACCTAAATAGTTTCTCTACTATCCAATATAGTATACGCTAAGAGGTTGCCGCTTTTTATACTCTAGGGGTTTATTTTATAGGAGAGCTAGCTACTAACTTATAGTAGTGTTTATAGGGGGTTAGTCCTCTCCTTTAGCAGAATCTGTTTAAAACTCGAGTAAAGAACTAATCTAGTATTCCGAAAGCCTTTATCTAGGTCTTGTCCTATTATCTACGGTTCCTAGATAAGGATTAAGTTAGCCTTTTCTTTAAGTTCCTAGATAAGGATTAAGTTAGCCTTCTCTTAAAGTTCCTACTTCTAGAGCTGTCTCTATCGCTTGTTAGCTTCTATTCAGATTTGCTTATATAACCCTTATTCGGTTTTCTAATATACTAGACAGGGTTTATTTTTCTCTCTACGCCTATCCTTCGCTTTTTTGATAAAGACGCTAGTCCCTCCTATAAAAAGAGGGGACCTAATAGCCCTATTAGCTTCTTCTTTTGCCCTAAAGGCTACTAGGAGGGAGTCTTATAGCTCCTTAATAATAGATACTATACTTTCTACGCTAGTACGTCTATCGACTTATAGTGCGTTACGAACTACTTTATATCCTTAATACCGACTATAATCGCAAATTAGATTACGAGGGAGGGTATCTTAGTATACGCAGACTAGAACGCGGCTAGATTTGTAATAATATTATTTAGTATAATAGTATCCTTACCTACGAAGGAGGCCCCGCTTCCCTACGCGTATTATCTCTTTAGCCTAGCTCTTTTTCGCACCTAGCTCCCTTAGTAGTAGGTTTAAGTACTTCGTCTTAATCGTATTATTTAGCTCGATTCTAAGCGTATATATAAGCTTAGATACGCCTAAGGCCGTAAGGTTGCTTAATATTAAGTCCTAGCTTAGTACTACTTTTGCGATTATATACGTAATCGTAACTCGACAGAGACCTATAATCTAGTATATAGAGAAAGTCTCGGTATATACTTCGTAGACCCTTGTATAGAGATAGTAGGGCCTCGTAGTCGGTAAATTGAAGTCGTTTTTATAGTAATATAGCTAACGAAATCTACTTACGCTAGGAAGCCCGTTATCTAACTTATTCTAGGAGAACGTTATTAGACTATATATAAGATCTATAAGACGTCTTATATTATATGCCTCTCCTTATCCCTAGGCCTATTCGTACCTTACGACGAGTCCTCGAACGGGTAGCTAGACTTAGGCGACAATATATAAATATATACGAGTCTAAGACTTACGGCTTCTCGAAACTCTAAGAAATTATATTAATAATAAGATTGCTAAAGGGAAATCTAGTACTTTGTTTTATAGATAAAGGGTTAAAGGAAGGCTTCTGTAATAACCCTTAGAAAGCCTACCTAGTAATAGGAGATTTCGAGATTATCGACGACTCTACCTAGTATAAGGAAGTAATATATGGAGTGTCTACCCGAGATTACGGGAGAGAAGACGGCCCCTTGCGGATATAGAAAGAGATCGAGACGTTTAATAGAGGTCTGAAAGCACGTCCTTTGAAGGGAGGTATAGGGAAGTATAGTATATACTATTCCTAAAGCTGCTAGCAGAGGAAGAGCTACCTACTAACTAGCTGTTTTATAATAGAAACGAGTAGGAGTAGGATACTCTAAATAGAGAAGAACTCGAGGAGGCTTACGCGATTAGTAAGGTGAAAGGAAAGATACCTAGACCTAACAGTTTTATATAGTTAGTTATTTTGAAAGCGTATACAGCTATACTAGACGTATTCTACAGGCTATTTAGCCGACTTATTAGTATACTCCTAAACTGCCTAGGGAAAGTAAGTAAGAGGATACTAGTAAAGAGGCTTAGCCTAATAGTAGAGAAATACCTACTCCTATACGACTTGTAGATAGGAGGCAAAGTTAGTAGTAGACGCAGCGATAATCCTAATAACAGAGATTAAGAGACAAAGGATAAAGGAGAAGAAGAAGACCTCGATAGTCTTTCTAGACGTAAATAGTGCCTTTGATTATATAGCAAAGAATAGACTCCTAAGGATAATAACTAAGTTAAGGCTTCTATATAGCCTAGCAAAGTAGGTATAATCCTTCCTTAGTAATAGACGCCTACGACTACGTTTCAATAGACAGATCTAGGAGTTCTAGAACGTAGATATTAGTATCCTGTAGGGTAGCCCTATCTCGCCGATACTTTTCCTAATATATATACGCGATATCTTCTCTCCTCTAAGAGACGTCTTACCCTTATCGTATATCGATAATATAGGATTAGTAACGTCCTTAATAAGCCTAAAGAAGAACGCGAAAATACTATAGAGACAAGTTATAAGGGGGAAGGCATATAGCAACGTAGAGAGAGCTGATTACAGGTACTATTTGCCTCCTTAAAGGGATGTTACCTAAGTTAATCTATATACTATACGTGCGCTGTATATATTTACTAGGCTAGAGACTAGATACTTGCTTATTCTCTTATCCTATTATCTTGCCCTAAAGGCGAATATGCACTAAGTATCCCCTACGTAGAAGGAACGTATAAGGGACGCCTAGTGCCCTGCTAGTAGTCTTACTCTATCCCTTGTAGTAGACTTGTTCTTTAATATACTATATTAGCGACTATACAGGAGAATCAAGGGCCTAGCGAGTAAGAGTACGCGTATAGCAACAAGCTAGAAGCTTAACGATAAGTTAGAGGGTGTATTAATATAGTATCTTTAACGGTATAGTAAGCGCGTATATACAAAGCCTTACGGTATTAGTAAAATCTATCCTTCTACGCTCTTACTAAGAGCCTAACGTACGTCGAGGCTGTATTAGTGGCTAGTAATACAGTGCCTTCTATACTTATTCTATAAGGTAAGCTGCAGAACCTTAACAACAACTCTCTAGTTAGTATAAGCGACTCGGGGTAGACCTTACTCTAGAGTAGCTATGTTACTTTGAGAAGCATAGCCGTATTAGAATAGTCGGGGTAAAGCGATTGCTTTCAATAGGCGGCTATAGTAGTTACTAAGGGTATATAGACTACTAAAGACTACTAGAATACCCTAAGGTTAGTAAGATTAAGAAGGAAGAAGAAGGCTATATATAGCTTAGGCAAGGGAACAAACTATGAAAGTAATACTCTTTAGGACTCTCAATCTTTTAGTAGGAGAACTAAATGCTCTTACAGATATAGGTCCTAATACTAAAATACGTTATGTTCTACTAGGAATAGCAGATAGGAAAACAACTTCCCTAGTCCGCAGGATTATTATAGTAAAATACGATCTTATAAGTTATTAAGGGGGTAAAGGGTTTTATACTTGTGCCTAAAGTATAGCAATAAAAATGCTATAAATATAGAAAGGAATACTTCAAACTCATCTAGAGAGTATATAGTCTATAGAACCCTACGCTAATACTATTTATTGCCTTTACGAGTAATTAAACGCAGCTCTGGGCGTTGATATATAAGGAGGATACTTCTATAGCTTTTCTGTAGTAGAACCTTCTGTTTATAGTAATAAAGTGCCCTTATTAAGTATAGGAGGACTAGTTACGCCTATAGTAACCCTAATTTATAATTAATACTATTAACGCTCTTATTAAACCTTCACCTATATAGCTATAGGACTCTCCTCTAGGGAATAAGTTCCTAGATAGAAGAGCCTAATTTGCTCGAAAAGCTCTCCCCTAAAATCGACAAAAGATTTATAGAGAATCAGATTAATAGACCTATTTCTGTCTTTCTAAGAACGCTCGAGAGTGCTATACTTTCTAGAGCTCTAGAAGACTATAGATTAGACGACAAAGTAGCGTTATATACGTGTTGCATTCCTACTTATAGTACGGATAACCCTATAACCTATAAACAAGCTATTGAAGGGACAACCTATATATATATCCTCTAAATATAACGATCTTATTAAGCTTAATATAAAGCTTGAAAAAGAGTTACTTCCTAAGTTCAAAGATGGGAAGCATCTGTATAGACAAGATTAAAGAGTAATAATTCTTTACTCTCTACTACTACTCCATTATTTTTCGAACAAAAAGACTAAGACTACAATTTATAAATATTATAGACTAATAATGAGCAGAAACCTACTAAGGGATAGAAGTCTTAGACTATTTCTCTATTAAGTACGTCTATCTTCCCTTAGTTCTCTAATTAGACTATATCTTCTCTATTTTCAATCCTTTGGGATTAGGGAAGGCTATTACTCTGTCTACCCTGTTCTATTGCCTAATTAGGCTGGTTTCTAGATCTTCTTTAGGTAATCTCCCTAAACGTCTCTCTCTATAACAGGTTTATAGCGTTTAAATTTCTTTCCCTTCTAGGTCTTCCTCTTTCGCTTCTTAGCTCTGATCTCCTTATTCCTTTTACGGCCTAAGTATCCTTCTTTGAGTATACTATCCTAGCAAAGCTAGACAGCTAGCTACATTAGGGTCTCTATTATAATACTGCATAAAAAGAGAGGTCTACTAGTACGTCTCCCTTGCCTATAAACGTACGCGTTATATTCTGGAAGTAACATATATTTTCTTAACGGCTTTATATAGTGTTTATAACATACTCTAAGATCACAACTTAGAGATAGATCTCTTAGGTAAACATAACTCCTCTAGAGTAAGTACTCTACGCCTCTTTTCCTATCTACTTATCAGACATCAGCAGTTAAGGACTATCCTCTATAATTAATCTAATAGTAGCTAGAGTCTTATCTATATTAATATAGCCTTAGTATATTGAAAAATACGACCTTTCAGGCATAAAAATATGAATCTCGTTTATTTATGTCTATTCATATTAAGTGTATTCTTCTATAGGCTAATGAGTACTATTAGACCTATAGGACTTTTATACAAAAGTATCAAAAGTACTCTAGGGCTAAGATCTTCTATAGAGAGAGATAAGCTCGATTAGACGAAGACTATAAGTTATAGGGCGCAGAAAGCGCTTTTTGAGGCTATAAGCCCTTCTGAGGCTTAGTATACTAGTAGAGCGAGCGTCTCTAGAGAGCGTCTCTAGATATTGAAATTGTAGGCTTTATCTAGCTTTAGAAGGGTTATAATATTAGCTAAGGATTGCGTGATTTGATTGTGTAATCAGATTAGGTAACCTCCCTATATAGCGTAGATATTACGTAATAAGTTACGTGACTGTTATATAATAGGTTACGTAACATGCTGAATAAGCAAGGCCCTAGACAAGGCAGAAGCTTCTAGTATACTCTAGGACTTTCAGACAATGGATCTAGACTGTTCTACGTTAGCCTGATTCTAGTCTACTCTATCTATAGAAAGTCCTAGAATACTATAGAATGCCCATTTGTCAACAATTCTTCTCTTATATTCTAAGAGATTATATCTTATTCCTAATTAGTCCTAGGAACGCGTAAGCAACGGTATAGGCTTACGCCTGCAATATAACCTTTATATATAAGTACGTCTAGAGTCCCCTCTAGATAAAAAAGAATTAAGCATAAGAATTACTACTCTCTACTACTACTACTACCTATTATCAACTTCCGCACCTTCTATTTTCAATACTAGAAGATTCTGAATTCGGTCTTCCAGTCCTATAGACACGAGTAGTTGTGAAAGTTATATTATATAGTGCTATATTCCTCTACTAAGAAAGTATTATAACACGGAGGACGTTAAAAGCCGTAAAACCTATTAATAAAAAAACCCCTACAGGTTAAGAGAAAGATATATTTATTTGGGTTAGACTTAAGAAAGGCTTATAAAGGGCCCTTTTAGGATTGAGATACACAAATCGATATGAATAGCTATAAGTACTAAAAGTGAATACTATATTATATCTACACCTATCTATCAAAAGTATTATACGTATACTAGGCAAAGGAGTGTTAATATAGTATAGACATATATAAGAAGTTCTTTTTGTAGGAGGCCAACTATACTAAGGCTAAGTCAGCCTATAGTATATAATATATAGCTACGCGCTATTGACAGTATAGACGTTTATTTGTAAGTAAGGAGGAAACTTATTGCGCTTACTATAAAGGAAGTTAGGATTGATACGCCAGGAAGATATAGTTTCCTATAGAGAGAATGCCTGTAGCTAGCAGGCCTAGTATAGATACCACAAAAAAGGTAAGATAGTATTACCTTTATAGTATTACCTTTAGGGACTAATAAAGATCTATAATCTACTACCTAAGCTATCTATACTAGTAAGGCTACAAATAATATTAACTTTAGTAGCAAGACAGATAAGTATGCCCACTTCCTTTTAAAACGCTCTAATATCGTCTAGACTAGCTTGTTCTTCAGCTCTGTCTAGAGGAGGACCTACTTCTATAGGTATAGAGACAGGACTCAGCTCTTTCTTATTATAGCTCTCTAGAATCTTTAATAAATATCTTTTCTGTAATAGAATGTCTCTATAATCAGACAAGTTTTGGCTAGCCCTATATCTATAATATCTATCCGGAGGTGTTGCTTAGTTGCAATCCCCTCCTCGTAAACGAGGAGGCGCGATCCGAGTGTAATTATACTAAAAAATAACGATCCTACTATACTTCAGATAAGTCAGGAATAGTAGGCATTCCCTCGTCTTAAAAAGGAAATCCTATAACGCCGGTTCTGGTCGATTAGTCAGCTTTCGAGACAGCCTTTTCAGAGATGTAGTAACAGCGATAATAGCTACAACAGCGATAGTAGCGATAGTAGCAATAGCTAGAACAGGATTAATGAATTGAATAACGAGAAAGGTCGCTATTGCCTGAATTATAGTAGGATCGTTATTTTTTAGCATAATCACACTCGGATCGCGCCTCCTCGCTTGCGAGGAAGGGGTAAGAGCTTACTTACACCTCTGGATAGGCCGTATTTTGACTTAGACTCGTTTGCATATTATATAGACGCATTTCTGTGCGTTCTCAAAGGCAGTACTATCTTTATCTATAGGCAAAAAATCGAACTTTGCTAGTATTAAGTTCAAATGCAGGTACTACTACCTGCTGGCCTGTTTAAGGCTGTATAAGGCAGTATCTAGTAAGCACACTTTACTAAAACCTTTTAGGTGATTTAATATATATCTCCTTCTCTATAGGGCTATAAGGAAGGGTATCAGAGAAAGTATTATAATAATTAAAGCCTAGTACCTGCTTAAAACCTTTAGCTACCTACCTGCTTTGAAGCTTTAGAAGAGCGCTTTAGGGGTCTCTCTTTGTCTTATAGCCCTTTATAGCAGTTCTACCTAGCAGCAGATGTACGAGGTACTAAGTCTTAAGCTTTGAAAGCCTCGGCATATTCCAAGGACATAGATTAGATTTCAATTCTCTACGATTTAAACGGAGAAACCCTTTGTCCTCTTTATTTTCTAGGTATTCCAAACTTAATCTAGAGGTATTTGGATATAAATTGTTATCTCTTAGAGTTCTGGAATCTTCTAATCTATTATTATAATTAAGATCTAGAGGACTTTAGGGATGTTTTTGTAGGCTTTATAGGGTAGAGTAGGATTTTGATAGTTTCTGAGGCTACCCTAACAAAGCTATATAATTTGCTATCTAGTTATTAAGTTCATGCCTCTTTATATTACTAAGGCCTATAGATATTGCTTTATATACTCTATAGTATTGTAAGTCATCTTATTTTTTAATAACGAACGCGGGCTTCTTACTCCTAGCGCTTGCTGCTATAAGTAATATACGCATCTTGTTTAGTAATATCCCAGTCTATTAGGCTATTCTGCTTAGGATTCGAACGACTACTAAGCTTGTACCTTACGCCTTAAATAGAGCTTCTAATTTGTTGCTAGTAGGCTTTCTAGCGTTATTGCTTTAAAACACTTCAAGGTGTAGCAGTAGCGTATAACTTAAACTCTTTGATTCTAAGGTAGGCTGTTAATTTTTGCTTATTTGAATTAATTTCTAGGGAAATATAACGTTTTGTAGATGTCCAGATAGCTATTAGCCTTCTCTATAATTAAGCAACTTAGGTTACGAGTATATTCGCTATCTAGGCTTAGAGGTTTCAATCTATCCTAGCCTTTTACATATATAGCGACTTCTTATTATAATTATATAGCTCTATAACTCCGCGGAACAGTAGGGCCTTAATCTTATATTTACCTAACTAGCTTAAACTAAGAATATCAAGATTAAACTCGGGATAGGCACTTCTTTAAAATAGTTAGTATTACTAGATTGAATCTCAAGTCTCTACTACCTATACTAATAAAGGAGTCCTACTTTGTAGTAGTATTCTTATAGCTAAAAGTCGCAGAGTCCTTTATAGTAGTAGTTAAAAGAGCAATAGGATTGCTATTTTTTAGTTTCCAGAGATTCGGCTCTTGTTCCTTAGCTATAGGCTAGGATAAGACTTCTACTTCTTTGTCTAACCCTTTAAAACTACTAACTGACAGTTTTTTGGTAGTAGTATTAGCCGAGCTATTATCATTAGAGCCGTTTTTTGGGTCTTTCTACTCAAAAATAAGGGTATTCCTTAAAGCATTTCTCTATTCTCAAGTCTCTTATTAGGACCTCTAGAGTTTCACTTAGTTTCACACCCTTCTCTAGAGATTAATACTAATCCTTAAATGTTATATCTTCTAGAGTTATCGAGCATATTAGAGAATTGAGTCTCTATTTATAGGGCATCTTTATTACTTTTTAAAGTTTGAGATATAGAAGTAACAAAAGCGGTAATTCTCTATAAGATTATTAAGAGTCTAAACTACTATAATTTGCTTAGGTCCCGTTTAGTTATTGCTTATAGCTTCTAATTCGCTGTCTAATACTACAATTGTAGTATATGACTTACTACGTAATATAGTATATATAGCCTATACTATAATTAGTAGTAGTTATTTTTTAGGCTTTTTCATAGTGGATTACCTTCTCTATATCTAAATAGCGTTTATCTCGCACCCTTTCAAACGTATCTCGTTTGTACTGCTCCTTTAATAGCTATAACAACTAATAGACCTTAGCTCTATATCCGCATCGCAAGCCGCTGCCTGCTATAATAAAGTGAACTGAATGTTAATACTGTCTTCTTCTTGACGCGTTTTCTCGGGTGTACTGCCCTCTATTACTATATTAGCCTAGAAAGAGGAGGAAGATCGTATTACAGAGGCAATAGAATAGCTGAATTCCTATACAGACAAACCGCAAGTACGCGTATAGCGACAAACTAGAAGCTTAACAATAAGCAGGAGGGTATATTAATATAGTATCTTTAAACGGTGCGACGAGATAAGAGTAAGCGCGCGTATACAAAGCCTTACGGTGTTAGCGAATTCTATTCTTCTACGCTCTTACTATAGTAACGGCCCTATACCAACAGTAAGCCCTATATAGGCATTATGCTAATTAGAACAATACCCTAAATAGCTGAAACGTATAGCTACGCTCCTAGATACTGCACGTTCTGCGGCGCATAATATTAAGGATATCGAGTAGTAGTTTGAGTACTTCCGCTATACCTATACAGAGTATAGTATTATACTAACAAATATATAGAGTATAGACGAGGCAGGCTTTCGTGTTAGTATTGCGCGATATTAGTTAGTTCTTACGTAGTATCTATAGTATTGGAACTTCCTTCTAGCAGCAAACAACCGTAAGAACCTAACGTGCGTCGAGGCTATATTAGTAGCTTGCAATATAGTGCCTTCTATACTTATCCTATAAGGCAAGATGTACATAGTCTTATAGTTTGAGAACCTTAACAATAATACTCTAGTTAGTATAAGCGACTCGGGTATACAAATAATATACTTACTCTATAATAGCTCTATTACTTCGAGAAGTATAGCCGTATTAGTATAGTCGGGGCAAATCGATTGCTTTTAACAGATAGATAATTTAATACTGCGACGATTACTTAATTATACTGTTCGCAGTACTAGCCTACTCTATATATATTATGTAGCCGCTTAATATAGTAATGTTCTAGCTATATAAGCACTAGTATTTAGAGGCTACAGACAAGGCTATCTGCCTTAGCTGCTCGGACTATAACAAACTCGAAATCCTCGCTAATTTCGAGCGCTTCCATAGGTAGGCTCTAAAGCTATTAATACTATATAGCGCGCTAATTGATCTTCGGTTCTATAGTAAGATTAATTGCCTCCGGTCGAGTGAACGCACTCGATAAACACCCCCTCTCACTAATCTACTCGCTATACCAAAGACTCTACAATTACTTAAACGACTTAGTAATAGCCTATTATAATAGAAGATGCCTCTAAGGTTTAGAAGAAAGCTCTTAACCCTTTTAAAGGGAACTTAGATTCAGGCTATTTACAGAGCCAAAGTAATTGATAAGATTCATTACTCCACTATTATATAGGAAATACGTAGAGCTCGCTCTTTAATAAAGCGATCAAGCCTATAACGAGGGGGTATTATACTAGGTAGTTAGGTACGAGAGGTTTAACGTATACAGAAAGAAACTAAATTAATTAAAGTAAGGAGGGTATTAACGAAGGCAGAAGAAGCGGATACAAGAGGATGTATAAATCACTTTATAAAGGTTATATAGAAGAATTTAATATACGTAGTATATAGGAAGGCTATTGTATATATATTCTTATAAGTAATAGACGAGGTATTAGAGCAAAGAGAGGTTATAGAGTAGTATAAAGTTCACTTTTGTTATTAATACGCGGCAGCTTGCGACGCGGATACTTAATAGCAACGCTTATAGACGCGCGTTCAGTATTTAGGTATATAACTTTAGTAGCTTCAATATAGCAAACATTACAGCTCTGGGTAGTATTGAAAATAGAAGGTGCGGAAGTTAATAATAGGTAGTAGTAGTATTAGTAGTAGAGAGTAATAATTCTTGTGCTTGATTCTTGCCTATCTAGAGGGGACTCTAGAGGTCCTTATATATCCTCTTATAGGCTACTAGAAGGTTCTATTATACGCGTAAGCCTATATACTATTGCTTACGCGTCCCTAGGACTAATAGGTAGTAAGATAGAATCTCTCAGAACATAAGAGAAGAGTTGATTAGAAATAGGCGTTCTATATAATTCTATAGCATTCTAGGACTTTTTATAGATAGAATAGACTAGAATCAGGTAGAATACTGCTACGTAAGCCTATAGACTAACG
>KZ105357.1:0-29593 GCA_000504405.2 Mycosphaerella sp. Ston1
TTACCTAAGTCTACTTATATACGTTGCTCGTTATATGCGCGTCGTATGCGCTCTATATACTTACCGGACCGGAGACTAGATACCTACTTAGGATACCTGCTTATTCTCTCGCATCGTTATCTTACCCTATAGGCCAATATACGCTAAGCATCTCCTACGTAGGGAGAACGCATAAGGGACGCCTAGT
Organism: Mycosphaerella sp. Ston1; assembly: GCA_000504405.2. Taxonomy (NCBI): domain Eukaryota; kingdom Fungi; phylum Ascomycota; class Dothideomycetes; order Mycosphaerellales; family Mycosphaerellaceae; genus Mycosphaerella; species Mycosphaerella sp. Ston1. Next base: position 188 of record KZ105357.1, read on the forward strand.
GCCCTATAGGCAGTCCTAGCCTCTGTCCCTTACAGGTAAGTATATTATTCGTATACCCTAAGTCGCTTATACTAACTAGAGTATTATCGCTAAGGTTCTCGAACTATAAGGCTATATATATCTTGCCTTATAGGATAAGTATAGAAGGCACTATATTGCTAGCTGCTAATATAGCCTCGACGTACGTTAGGCTCTTACGGTTATTCGCTGCTAGAAGGAAATTCCTACGCCGTAGATACTACGTAAGAACTAATTAGTAGCGCGCTATACTAATACGAAAGCCTGTCTTATCTATGTTCTATATATTCGTCGGTATAATGCTATGCTCTATATAGGTACGGCGGAAGTGCTCGAACTACTACTCGATATCCTTAATATTATGCGCTATAGAACGTATAGTATCTAGGGGCGTAGCCGTACGTTTTAGCTATTTAGGGTATTATTCTAACTAGCGTAATACCTATATAGGGCTTACTAACGGTATAGGGCCTTTACTATTACTGTCGTAAGAGCGTAGAAGGATAGAATTTGCTAATACTATAAGGCTTCGTATACGCGCGCTTACTCTAATCTCGTCGCAACGTTAGAGATACTATATTAAGGCACCCTCCTACTTATTATTAAGCTTCCGGTTTGTCGCTATACGCGTACTCTTACTCGCTAGGCCCTTAATTCTTCTACGCAGTCGCTAATATAGTATATTTGAGAACAAGGCTACCTATATTAGCGGCAGTTTGTCTATATAGGAACTTAACTATTCTATCGCTTCCGCAATACGGTCTTCCTCCTCTTTGTAGGCTAATATAGTAGTAGAGGGTAGTATGCACGAGAAAACGCGTAAAGAAGAAGACAATATTGATATTCAGTTCACTTTATTATTAATACGTGATTTACATTAAGCCGTGCGCCGCCGCCTACGGCGGCGGCATGCGACGCGGATACAGTACATGACTTGAGGACATAGAGGTACTTCTACCTCCGTCCCGTCGTCCGACCGACCGACCGAACGACGGATCTTGGCAGTCTTTGAGTAGTTCTATGCTGCGCCACCAGTGCTTTCATCCTCTCTTACCTCCAGGCTCCACCACAGTAGTAGTACATATGTACGCGAATCTCGCCGCTGACCGCGTGCTTCCCGGTTTATGCCTATGGTGGAAGCATCACGGTGACCGGCAGCTTGCAGATACTGTACAGTAGACAGTACAGTACATGTACTTGTTCTGGCCCATGGGGACTTTTTCCCAGCCCTCTGTTCCCAGTGTCGGAGAACGAACGATACATCTCGTCTCGACAGAGGGGTCTCGCTCGAAGCAGAAGGCCAGATCGGGCTTTGACAAACTCCGCATTGGGGTCATATCTGCGAGCCCAGCACAACACAGCACAGCGCTGTGGTGATGGTGGTGGTAGTGGTGGTAGTGGCGGTGGCGGCGGTGGTGGTGGTGGCAGGGGCGTGAAAGCTACGCTACCTGGAAGAACTACATGTACATCAAGACTCAAGTTCCCAAGTAGCCGCAGAACAGCATACTGCAAGGGAGTGGGTGGTTGATCACGCGGAGATGCAATCTGTAGAACGAATACAGTAGTATGTCTTCTTCTAGTACAAGTCTGGACTCTGGAGGCTGGAACTATCACAGACCTCCCCAGGTCGAGACTGGAGAGGTGGGAAGATGACCGATATACACAATACATCTCGAACTAGGTTCACGGCAGCGGGAGATCACATGGATGGGCAGTTGGGCACATACGAGGCCTGTCTGCCAATAATCATAATCATGCTACGTGGGACAACATGACACGCACGACACGGCACGACACGACAGGAAGCTCCGTTGCTCCGAGTCAACCTACATACCTTGGGTACTTTTGGTATGACGGCTTCTTGAATCTTGTGCTGTTTCACGCTGCTACTCATATCTATAGACAGTGTATAACAGAGCCAGAGCCGCACCATTTCTGTAACGCGCCAGATGAATTTATGCATATGATACACTGATACACTATACAGTACATAAATACGACAAACGAGCCCAAACGAATGAGTTATGCAGCCCAACGCTACAGAAGTAAACACAAAAGCCTTGTTTCATGCCAGTCGATACAGGATACACCTCTTTTGCCAGGGATATCCTGATGAGCTCCCTCCAGACATCGAATCAACATGCGCGATTGCATCCCGGTGCGGTGTTGCTGCATCATGGTAGACAAGTCACACTCGTCCTTGAGCATCGATCGAAAGCGAGTGGAAATCGTTGAATCATACCGACTCCTACGGTCAGCACTCAGTGTAGTAGAAGGAGTAGGAGTAGATCACGTACCGCCAGCACCGACCGTTGATCCCGAAATCATCCTGACATCTTTGTGCATCCCAACAGATGGTTCCATCGCATTCTGAGTCTTACCTCGCCTTCCCTTCCCTTACTTAGCACCACCTTATACCCGAACGAGCGCCTCGTCCATGCTCAGCCATTCATCATGGCAAGACGCTCCGACGCGCAATATTCTTATTGCGCACCACCTTTCTCTTTGCGCTGACCGTCGCTTGCGTCTAGGCCGCTGAATTCAAGCCCAACATGAATTACTCTAATATGATCGAGGAGAAGAACCTCAAAGTCAGTCCACCAGCAGCTACATGTACCTACATGTACCTACCTACCAAGCCCACCAGTACAAGGACGGAGGAACGTATGGGATACCGTGGCGCAAGCACTGACAGAGATCATACGCGCAGAAAACATTCATCCTAGCAACGTTGGCATCCACTATCATTGGCACCTTTACTGCTAGTCTGGCCCTACATGACAAGGTCAAGGAGCGGGCCAACAAGAACAAGCAGGAAGCGACAGATAAAGGGCAGAATGATGAGCTCAAGGCATTGAAGGAACAGATTGAGAAGCTCAATAATAGCAATGATGAAGCCAGGAAATGGGGGGAGAAGAAGTCACGCTCATCGCGATCGAGGTCAAGATCCAGGTCACGGTCAAGACCCAGGTCACGCTCACACTCACGATCACACTCGCACTCACGCTCACACTCACGCTCACATTCGCACTCGCGATCGAGGAGGCATCGTCAAAGCCGACGGAACCGCCACGACAATTACGACGATCCCCAAGTCAGTGCCCGGGTCCAACATGTAGTCGTAGGAGTCATTCGTGATGCCATGTCCAAAAACCCCAACCTCAGCGAAGCAGATGTCTCAAAGCTCGTGGCTGCTGCCGAAGAAGCCGCTCGGGACGGCACAGTCGATACTCTACGCGATCACTACCAGCGAATGGTACTGCCCGCAGCAGCAATGCAACCTCTCCCACCGGAAGAGCAGCATCGAGCACTGCCTGCACCATTGGATCTACCACGGGGTCAGCGGCCGAGCCAGGATCGACCTCCTACTAGCATTGCTGCGGGGGCACGACAAGACCAGACAAGATCGTATACTTCCAAGAGTGTTGCTGGCTCGAGGCATGACTCGCATTTGGCGAATGTGCCAAATGATGACTTTCAACACAAGCCAGGCCTCGGCCGTCATCTGGAAGAGAGGAAGCCGGCGGATGTCTCGCCGCCACTTGCCCGACAAGTTCCACCCCAGAGCACAAAGTCTGTATATGCGGACGAGAACTCGAAAGGGCCTGTGGGCGGTAGAGGCGGAGGACCAGCGCAGCTTCGAACCCGATCAGTGCATCCAGATGATTTCGCGGCGACATCCCGATCATTGCCTTTGCAGAGTCAACGGCCTGCCGAGAGAGATAGCAGATCCACAAAGGCAGAGCCAACCAAATCCCGAGCGGCATCACAAGGACCCATACCACCAGCACCAGCAAGTGAATGCAGGCCCTCATCAACCAAGACTGAAGTTCCCAAGGCAAAGTCTTTACCACATCAGCTTGATTGGAGGCCTCCGCAAGAGCAGTACGACGATCCTTTTGGGGGAGCCAAATCTATCAAGGCGCCAACTCAGGCTGTCAAAAGTGTAGTCCCTCCCAGAGCAGATGGCGCAAAATCCGAGAAAGCGACTGCACAATCACCAAGAAGTGCCGGTGGCGCGAAAAGCGTAGCGCCTGCTAACTCTGTATATCCCGCCAAGTCAGAAGCACCAGTGTCCAGGTATGCCCCATCTCTATCTACCAAGTGACCTCTGTGGAAGCAGTACATCTCTCTAACATCATCCCCTAGACCCGCCCCAGCAAAATCCGAATCGAGTCCTCCCAAATCCACCAAAACCGAACCTCCCAAATCCCGCGCTCCCTCTCGAGCAGCCGGTCCAGACTTCATAGCACCCATACCAATCCCAGCCCCACCCATCGGAGCCTCCCACATCCCCTCCCCACCTCGCTCGACCACCCACAACAACAATAACAACCACAACAACCACCACCACCCACCCCGCCCCGTGAAGGAAGTACGAGAAATCCGAGAAGTCCGCCAAATCAAAGAAATCAAATCCCTCCCCGCCCCTCCCAACAACCTCTTCTGCCGCTACGCCTCCGACCTCCAAAACAGCCACCTCCCTCTACACCCCAACTTCAAATCCTCCGGCTCCCACCGCTGTCCGACCTGCTCGCACTGCATCCCCGTCGACAACCGCGACATATGGATTTTAAGCACTCGTTCTCCTCCTCCACCCCCTTCATCTTTTACCAAGAAAAGATCAACCAGCAGCGAAACAAGAGATTATCGCCTCGACGCGCGCTTCGTCGCCAAATGCCATACGACCATCTCAGGCGAGTTCGCGTGTGTTTTGTGTGATCGGTTTCGCGATCGCGATTGTATTTGTCGTGGTGTGGAGGGTTTGGTGACGCATTTGGGGAAAGAGCATGTGGCGGAGGAGTTTGAGAGGGATGGGGATTTGGTGAGGATGGATGATCTTGATGGTGGGAGGAGGTTGGTGGTCAGGGGGAAGGGGGGGAGGGAGATGGCTTTGGCTTGAGTTTTTGAGATTGGGGGGGAGTTAACTTGTAAGGCATGGGAATGGGGTTTGTTTTTTTGGAGATAAGGTATATACCCAAGTGGCTAGCTGGCGCGGAATTGTAGATGAGCTACGTACTAAGAAGGTATGGATGCTTGTAATGGATTGCTTGCTTTCATGATGTATAGTCTGTCTGTCGTGTATAGTCGTGATGGCTGCTGGGATGTTCGATGCAGCGGAGAGTGCGCGAGTCGCGCTGATCACGCCTCTGAGCACCTACTATAGGCTGTCACAGGATAGGCGTTCTGTATGGATTCTTGCTCGGAAATGAAGTTGGTAGTTCTACCAGACAGGACAGCGCATCAATCGAACGAGCTGTGTTTCTGACTTGCTGTCTGGTGGATTCCGGAGGTTGGCGCCAAGTAGATTTGCGCTGCAGCCTGGTCGCCAGATAGATCCTCATATAATCCACTGCCCAGGTCACAATGAAGAACTTCTTTGACTGGAGATCACGCTGAGTTGGACTCGCGTTACTGGCATAGGCGACCAAGGTGTACAGAAGTGCCTGGGTCGGTTCGAATGCAGGAGGTAGGGTCAGCGAAGCAAATGCCGTCAGGCCACGCCACAGCCGACACGAGTATCGTGGCTGCACTGATAAGTTCACTCATCAGGTAGCACATCTTCGGGTTTCTCGCCAATCTCTTTTGCCACGCCTCGAACAACGTCAATCAAGGCCTTACAAGCGGGCGAGTCACTGTAGTTGTCGAAGAAACTCTCTCCATAGTCGCAAGCCATGCCAATTCTAGGGTCCAGCGGCACAGCTCCTAAGAAGGGCACACCCGTCTCCTTCGCCAATCTTCTGCCACCTCCAGTTGTCGCTCTGAAGATTTCCGACTGGTGAGTGCACTTCGGGCAGACGAAGCCACTCATGTTCTCCACCAAGCCGAGCACTTTGATGCCGGCTTTTTTACAAAAGTCAATCTCCTTTCTCACATCGAGCAGAGAAACTTCTTGCGGCGTTGTCACCAGAACTGCTCCATCGACACCGCTTTCCTTGAGATAGCTGTTTACAGACAGATGCTCGTCACTCGTGCCAGGTGGCGTATCGACGAGCAGATAGTCCATCTCCCCCCATTCGACGTCCTTTAAGAATTGCTTGATCAATCCATTCTTCTTTGGTCCTCTCCAGATCACGGCGTCATCTCGATTCGGAAGCATAAACTGAATAGACATTGCTCCCAGATTGTCTGTGACCCATATCGGTTCCCATCCGGTATTCGCGACGTGAATCTTCTGATCTTCAACGCCCATCATTTTGGGTATCGAAGGTCCACAAATATCGGTGTCCATCACCCCGACGGTATTGTCGGGATTCGATGCGAACGCGTGAGCGAGCATGGTGGTGAAAGTAGATTTGCCCACGCCGCCTTTGCCCGACAGAATCAGAATCTTGTGTTTCACGCCCGACAGCCGTTCAGTGATGATTGGAATGTCCGGGTCAGGTCCTTTCGGCGCCGATGCGCATATCAGCTGGTTTGGACAGCCTGCGCAGGCGTCTGCTTTGCCTGCTTGCTCGCCTTCGGGTCCCGGGCAGTTTTCTGGCTCGGCGGCGATGAGCGTTGGCTTTGAGCTCAGTGCCTCGTCAACGGCGGTATCGACAGACTGTACGGGCTCTTCCAGTGAGGGCGCCATGCTTTGCAATTGGAAAAGGGGGGTCCGCTGGGTATATGTAGGGGAGAGCAAGCCATCATCACGAACGTGGACAATCAAGGTACAGATATGTCCTTTGCTGATTAATGCAGCTTCAACGAGTGGCGCAGAAGCGGCGGAAGCGGCATAAGCGGCCCGTGCTCCGTCTTTCTCGATGATGAAGCAATCAGAAGCATATTACCTCCTACACATACACCTCGTGTACGATTACAATCTACTCTCATCCTACAGGACCTACAATACGTCTTCTAGGACTGCACGCAGTATGATGGTAGTACGCCCCAGATGGCAGCCTTTTCGCGCTGCTTTTTGTGGGACTGCCATTAGACACAGGAGTTCAATCTCCGGTCCATACCTCCTTGACGAGTACATACCACGCTATCAGCTCCTCACGTCGGTACAGGAGGCGAAGAAGCGCTCTCTGGCCTATGCACATCTGCGGGAATGCAATCTCTGCCCTCGCTTGTGCTCCGTCAACCGCTTTGAGAAGAGAGGGACATGCCTCGTTGGCAGCGATGTTGTGGTCAACACCATCGCTCCCCACTTCGCTGAGGAGCCGTGCATATCGGGGCGCAATGGCAGTGGCAGCGTCTTCTTCAGTGGATGTAACTTGAGATGTAATCATTGATCAGCCGACTCTGAGGCAGTAAGTAGCACATGAACACGGCTGAGTTGGGCTTTGTAGGTGTATTCTGCCAGAACCATGATATTGCGCATCAGAAGAATGGCTTCGACCTGACACCAGAGCAGCTAGGCGAATGGCTGATCAAGCTTCAGGAGGTACTTCTAGGGAGGCGCGCACACGATATGGGCATGGACTGACGAGATGGTCCAGGTCGGAAACGTGCACAACATCAACTTCGTGACGCCAGAACACGTCGTACCGCAGGTCGCGTTAGCCATCCTTCACGCGAAGAGTCTCGGCCTCAGCGCGCCCATCGTCTACAACACGTCCAGTTTCGACTCTCTGGACAGTCTCGAGCTGATGGACGGCCTCGTTGACATCTACTTGGCCGACTTCAAGGTATGGACCGCCGAGAGCGCCAAGCGCCTTCTCAAAGCCGGCAACTATCGCGAGACTGCGATGGAGTCCATCAAAAAGATGCACGCTCAAGTAGGAGATTTGTCGTTCACAGCGGACGGCATCGCCAAAAGGGGAGTCCTCTTGAGGCATCTCGTGATGCCAGGACTGGAAAACGAGGGCGAACAGATCGTGAAATGGCTGGCGGACAACGTCAGTAGAGACTTGTATGTCCATATCATGGAGCAATACCACCCGAGGGCGCATGTGGGCAAAGCGAAGCGGACGACAAGTGGTAGCGCCAAAAATGTAACAGCTGGCATACCTGCTGCAGAGAAGGCGAAGGAACAGGTTAGATACCAGGATATCAACCGAGCTGTGAGCCTCACCGAAGTGGACCGCGTCAGGAAAGCTGCTGAAGAGGCCGGTCTCTGGCGCTTCAACGAGGTATCAGAGCATGCTGGCTTCGCCTGAATCGTAGTGTCCGGACATGTCTGGACCATGTTCATATCCGAGGCTGATGCCACGGCCATACATACGACAACTTCCTCATTCGTGAGGGGACGCAGAAACGTGTCGATCATGCACCAGCCGATGGCCTACCGGCAGCATGTGACGACGTGCAAAGTCGCAAATATGTGTGTGTCCATGGTTGACAATCCTATGCCGTCGCTCTGGAGATCTCGTTTCACCCCCCGGGACGACACACACGATCATATATCGAGACCGAAGCAGTGGACGAACTTGTTGCTTTCCGATCTGGAACAACCGACGATCTGGCGTGGAGTGTTTCAAAGCCAGCAAAGCCGGGTGTATCAGGCACCCACTCACACACACCTACAGTATCTTGGCGATCGTCTTTGTCTAAACTTGCAGCTCGCACCTCTGTAAATTGATACTCGTGCATTGTTGTACTCGTGACTGGATGTCGCGTGTCTACAAACGGATACGGCAATGCCACGATCTGGGTGCGACTTTAGGATGTACTCGAGTACTGTAGAGCGCTCATCGTCATCGTGCGAGCTCCAGATACCAGCGACAATATGTTGAGATAGTGTGGGTATGCGCAGCTATTCCTCTTTGTCCGAAAGCAGACCATGACAGCCTATCTCATGGCAATTACCGGAGCTCAAAGGAATCCATTGTGGACATACGGCCACTGCGGCGACAAGTCAAAAATAGTCTCTTCTCATTTGGTTCTCTCGAGTGCCACGACCAGCGCAAGAGGCGTGCCAAAGGAACTGTTGCCGATACTGAAGCGTACATAGAAGCTCCACCATCTGCTCTCTTGTACGCATACACCTTTGCGCGACGAGCCGGCCTCTTACGTGCCACGCAGCCAATCGATCTGCTCAGACAAGCATCACATTGCCGCTTGAAGATGTTGTCCCTAGCACAAGCACCTAACATGCTGAGTCTGCTGTATGAGCAGCACCACAACTACACTGCAGAGCTTGGACGAACACACCAGATGCTCAGCAAGCTGTACAAGAAGATGTCCAAAGTGGAACGAGTACTCGCTGAACGACAGGAACGACAGCTGACGAGGGATCAACGCAAAAAATGGCAATACACCCGCGTTCTGACTAAAGGCACCATCTCCGACATGGAAATGCAGCAGTCGAACCTCCACGATGCTTTGCGACAATGCAGTGAACTCATAGCGTCTATGCAGTATAATGCGTACCATTCCCTTTTGACGACTCCGTGGACGAGCCCATACGCGCCTTCGCCCTGTGCATATAGTTCGTTGACTCCCTTCAGCCCAGTCTTTACTCCCTACGCAGAGCATAGGCCGACCGCTCGAGATCAGACCCAGTACTGGAATTTGTCTGGCCTACCGGAACGATCGTCCTCGGTCCACGGATCGCGCTCCGCGGACAGCGGCTACCACGAGCCTGCAGCGCAGGGTTTAGGCATTATTAGCGAGGGTCAATCACTGGACAATCAGCAAGATTTGTATGCAAATGAAATGACAACCGCGTTTGCCGTCAATTTCGAAAGCCAGGGAGCAACAGACGACAGCAACCATCGCAGAAATCCGTCACTGGAGCAAGACCTATTGCCTGATCTCCAAGACCTTGTTCCTCCCATCGCGGCGGCTAGCCTGGGTGCCTCTTCGGAAAGTGTCTCATCGCGTCTCCACAAGCGGTGTGTGTCGGCAAACGCTGCTCAGCTGAATTTGGGCAGTCTGGCGCCGCCATCTACCCAGAGAGGCGCCAGCGTCGGACCCGTGCTGGACAGGAAATCCACCACTCCTGCCACCTCCCCATAGAAGAGACATCATCCTTGTACGAAGCATGTCCCCAGGGAGTTTTTATGGCAGCCGCGAGGCGGGCGCCTGTGGAGTTGACGGAAGTGTAGGTCTTACTTATGTTTTGTCAGTCGGGGGTTGGTTGCAGTTCCGTCTTTTGTACATTGCTTGATGATATTTTTCGATACAAGAAACACTTTCACGCCCATTTTGCATTTGCTTTGTTTTCTATTTGCAAGCGATTCTTGGTATAGTTTTTCTTCAATTACAGACGAATGCTGTGTTTTATGCCAAACTGTAGACGCATTCGGCAATGCTCGGCCCCTCTTCTGCTGGCGAGAATTCTTTTCAGCTATTCGCATTCGATCACATTTTCTCCCGCATTTTCAGACATGTGCGAACAACAGATCTGTACCTGACACCTTTCTCTCTCCCATCGACCGGGATCTCAGTTTACAAGAGGATCAAGGCCGCATGAGATGCTGCATTAACACCTGCATTGCTTCTGTACCTCTCTGTAGACGCTGTACAACGAAGGGCTTGATAGCCGACATGGGGCCCCCCTGCAAGCCTGGACAGACCTTTTCCGCAGCAACAGTCGCTGCGATGGATACTACTGTACTGTATATCACCCTCAACGGCATCGCATCCAGGGGCAACACGTCAACTCCCGATCAAGCTGCTAAATGGTGACACGACCTTCCCTTTCACTTGTACGGGATCGAGATACCGCTCCGGCTACAGTATATCGCTGAACGGATCCGTAAAGTAATACCGACTCCACCAGAATCAGAGTGAGACGCGAAATGGGCCAAAAAGGTGGACCAGACAGATCACTCACTCACCCTACTGGTCCTACGCGACGTTTCTTGTCCTCCTCTTTACGATCTGTCGCGCCGATGACCAGGCTCCGGCTTCCCGCCTCCAGCCATGTCTATGAATTCGATGGCTACCTACACCGACCCTACACGTCGTGCAGACGGCGACTTCCCCTTCCCCCATGGAGATCGGTCCTGTACAGACGGCTCGATGCATCCGTACCTGAAACCCGCGCAATTCTCTGCCACAGCATCTGCCACTCGTCCATGTCAGAAAGTTGACATCTACACGATACCCAAGTGCTTTCTGCTCCGTCTTTCTCTCTGTCGCAGATATGTGATTTGTGTGGTGGATGGGAGAGGCAGAGATTGCGCAGTGAGTGTCTGGCCAGTCTTTTCCGAACGTTTGGCGCTGGTGGTCGTACCAATTCCAGATCCATTTCACAACAAGGAAAAAATGGCATATGTTCCCAGCGCAGCCGCATGACAGGCCGTCCATGGTCTATACAGTGGGTCTGTGATCTTTTGAGATCCATTCTCTATTCTCTATTGAGATCCAGTATGCAGTCTTGACAGCCCGTTCGTCCCGTGTGACTGGTATGTGTTTGTTTAGCACCACCCCTTCCCCCTTCCCTCCCTCCCTTACATGCAGCCATCCCCATCCTTGTCACGGAGTCCTGCTGCTCTGCTAGCAGCAAACAGCATATAAGTAAAGACACGCAGGTCCAACGTGTCTCTTGTCCACGCCACTGGAAAAGCCATTCCGACTTTTGCCCTTCCCATATCTTGGACGGTGATTCCACAAACGATCATCTCTGCATATACCGTACAAGCACACCTCCACACGTCCACACACACACATACACCACTTTCCTGCCAGATCCTCTTTTCCCATCGCACTTCATGGGCTTTACTGGTACCCTCTTGCGGAGACTCTCCTCCCGTCGAAGAAGAGACCAAGATGAGCAGTCCAACAACCCCTCGTCTTCCAAGTCATCCACCCCCCGGAGTTCGATGTCTTTCTCCTCTTCCAGGAAGAGCAGCGTCCACTCCAGACCTTCGGGCCAAGCGATCAACGCCATCCCACACGTCTACACCACGCTCCCCATCAAGGAAGCTGAAGAAGTCTACTGCGACCCCAACTCCAAGGCGCCAGCGCCCGACATCAGAGAGTTTCGTTGGCACGCACGCTACAGACGACAAACCATGGACGGCCTCATCTTCAACTATCCCAGCTCCTGTACGGGCATATAGTGCTGCTGCTGCTGCTGCTACGAACCCTCCTCGGCACGGTCTCACCAACCGAGAAACAAGTCCTCCTGATGCGGATGACCGAATTTCTTCCCGACAAATTGTGCCTTCAGTCCCTACTATCCACGCTTCTTCAAGATTATCGATGCCTCACGCTCCAGCTCGTCGTTCTTCCCTGAGATTCGAAAGCCGACTTTCCCGTGCTACGACAGCTGCTGGTGCGAATTCTCGGACTTCGTTGGCGCCATGTGCAAATATGGAGCCCATACTCCGCGACGACATGCTCGAGGAGACGACACAGAAGAGGAAGAAGTCGAAGCGTCCTCGTAGTCATCCTCCTTCGAGATCAGCTCCACTGTTCCAGAATAACCTCAACAGCAGTGGCGTGCCGCCGCCGCCACCACCACCACCGCCTCCAGACTCTGTCTCGGGCCTCGACCCCTGGCAGCTCTCCTCTCTTGCTCAACCTTCTCCTTCTCATCATCATCCTCAACAACAACAACAAGCACCAATACCCTCTATCTCGCGCAGCAGTTCGCGGCGCTCGGCGGTGATGCCACTCAAGCCCAAAGCTTCTTTCACCCGGCTACAGAGTCTCGACAGTCTGATTACATATCGAGAGGAGAAAGCCGAATGGAAGCGCGCTTCATCTCTCATTCAAGCTGCTCTGACTGATGAGGAGGAGAAGCAGCAGCAGCAGCAAAATGAGTACTTTGACTCTTTGACTTCGACACGAGAGCCGACTATTCGTTGTGAAGTAGATGATGCTATCGCCGGAGCTGATGATGGACACCAGCATCATCAGCATCATCACAAGAGCTTGATGTTGAGTTTTGCTGATGAAAAGTCTTCGTCTTCTTCTTCTGCTTCTTCATCGTCTTCTACTACTGGTTCTTCTTCCGCGCCGAATACTCCCAGGGGGGATTATTCAGTACGCAACAGCCACATGATCGTCGAACAGCAGCAACAGCAACAGCATGGAGATGAAGATGAAGATGGAAATGATGCTACTCCTCACCACACACCAGCGAGACAGATTTCCGAGAAAGGAAAAGAAAAAGGAGAACAGCAACAACCCAAGAACAAATTCCGCACATTTGCAGCCGAAGTAGGATTTTGCTTCACAATTGCCATGACACAATTCTTAGCCGAATACATGATTTCCGGATTCGCAATCGAGTTGCCCAAGATTCTCAATCGATATGCGTCCCATCCCAGCGATGACAGTAGCGACAGTAGTAGTCTTGCTACGCCAGGCTCTCTGGGAATGTTCTGGCCAGCCTCACTCCTCAGTCTGATCCTCTCAGCGACATTACTCACATTTGCTCGCATCAGCGACATGTATGGCGGATATCTCCCTTTCATGCTGGGCGTCGTATGGTTGGGGATCTGGTCTTTACTCGCAGGATTCTCCCAAGCAAGTGTTCTTCTCGACATCAGCAGAGCGATGCAAGGGCTAGCTATTGCAGCGTATATCCCTTCGACGTTTGCCATGATTAGCAGTATCTATCCCGAAGGACCTCGGAAAAATCTCGTGCTGGGCTTGTATTCTGGTTGTGCGCCTCTGGGGTTTTTTGCGGGTTTTTTGGCGGCGGGTGCGTTGCCGGATGAGGTGCCCGGGTGGTATTTCTGGATTGCGGCGATTTTGTCGTTTGTGACGGCTTTGACGGCGTATTTGACTGTGCCGCATGATAGAACTGATCGGCAACAGCTGGGATTGCAGATGGATTGGATTGGGGCTTTCTTGGTCACTGGAGGGCTGATTCTGGTGGCGTATGCGCTCTCGGTGGAACCATATGCGAACCAATTCAACACTGCTCGGTCGGGCTGGACGTTCCCCATGGTGCTGGGTCCTCTTATCACGGGATTGGCTTGTCTGGGCACAGCGTTCTGGGTCGAAGGATGGTATGCCGCTTGTCCACTTTTACCATTCGATTTCTTCTCGCCGCGAAGCGTCAAAGCCTTTTCGCTGGCATGCCTCTGCTTCTACGCCTCATACGGTGTCTGGCTCTACGAATCGGCGCAGTACTTCTCGAGCGCCTCTGCAACTGGCACAGCTCATGGCATAGTCGGCTTGAAGCTGGCAGCCTGGTACACCCCGACCGCAGTAGGAGGTCTGATCCTGTGCGTCGTCGGAGGTTCCCTACTACACATCGTCCCAATCCTAGTGCTCCTCATCATCTCCGGACTCGCATGGATCGGCGCTCCTCTCCTGCTCGCATTGGCTCCTTTACCACTCCATTACTGGTCCTTCGTCATGCCATCCATGCTCTGCGCCACCATCGGCATCGACCTGACCTTCACAATCTCCGTAGTCTACCTCTCCTCCGTCTCACCCCTCCGATACCAAGGTCTCGCGGGAGCCGTCTCCTCCATCCTCGTCAACCTCGCCATGTCCTTCTCGCTCTCCATCTCCGAAATCGTCGCTGTCAAAGCCGAAAATGCCATTATAATCCCCCACACCGCATCTCCCGCTGACCGTCTGCTCCTCGCTGACCAGCGCGCCAATCGAGGCTACAAGTACGCGTTCGTCTACGCCGCCGCGTCTGCTGGATTGGGTCTGCTCATCGCAGTGCTTTTTGTGCGCATCTCGCGCGAGGTTGTGCAGGGGGCTGTTGCGGATGTCGAAAGTGGCGCACGACGACGACACTCCTCTGAGGTTAGCACGCTTGTTGACGTGCCTCGTGCTCGTTGACGTGCCTCGTGCTTGTTGAGATATCTTGCCTATTGGTTTGGTTTTCTTTTACACAGCGATCTCGCAACCCGCTTGTCATCGCGTCGCGTGTTTCTTTCATATAGTTGTTTAGAGAAAAAAGAGGGCTTCACAGCTAGCTAGCTACTAAGGTAAACCCGTTACCGTACCTTCAGGTACTTGTACATTTTGGATGAATACCTACCTTACCTACCATGTTCCCAGGGAGGGAGGCATCATCACCACACTTACTCTGTAGTGGGAGTTGTAGCATATTATTGCCTCCTAGTATATATATCATCATCATCATTATCATCATCAAACAGCATCAAACAGCATCATCCTCCTTTTCGTTTTTTTTTTTGCAAGAATAACAATAATAGTAAAGGTAATGATACAGATGAGCCTCACTCTAGGTATTCATCTAATCTAATCTGATACTTCAAGGCATTGAAGTCAGGTACTGTCGGATTTCCATACCTTTTTAGGCTACTATACCCACCCCTATAGAACTAAAGTAGGTAGTTCTAGTCTTTTGGTGCGTACCTTAAGGTAAGGTAGAACTAGGGAAGGGAGGTCTATTTCGACTTCACCTCTTGGTTTTTTTTGGTTGATAGGTTTTGTAGGAACTTTGTAGGAGGAGGAGGAGGAGGAGGACTTCGAAATGGAGTAAGGTATAGGTGGTAATTGCTGTCCCGGCTTGTCGTGGGACGGGCATGACTCGTGGTCATTGTCTCTGCTGGACTTAGGACTCCTCGATTGTCTTGTGTATTGGGGATGAGCAGTACCTGAGGTTCATGGCATGAGGCATGGTCCTCTACGGGCGAGGTGCGTTGCGTGCTGTGTACATACTTATACATATATGTAGGTAAGGTATAGTTCTTTCTATTGTGATAATGGGAAAAAGTGTCCGGCTGCTTCTTTCGATGAGACTCACCTCACCCACTGCCAGACAGCAGAGTTCGAGCCCAATGATATGGCTCCAGGCTAGGCTACTTACATCTTCACGTGCATATAGTAAAAGAGGTAGTATGAACAGTTGATCGGTCTCAGCATGTTGGAGTCGAGCTTGTATTTATGCACATCCAACACACACATGAGTGAGACACCCGCTTGAGCCTGCAGCTTCGATGTCTCAGTTCCACCTCCACTCTCCTCGACGACTGGGGACCAAGGTTGTGTTGATATTAATCCCGCAATGAACAGTGAACTGCTTCCATATGGTCGTGGTTGTACCTTAAGCTAAGGTGCAGAACTATGCTATTCTAAGCGAGCCTAGCGACGAGCCTCGGAGCCGCGGGCCGTCGCCACCACTACTTTGCGCGAGTCTTACCCCGCCAGTTCTGCACACATGCAGCGCAGCACCTCATCCCGTCCGCTCGTCCAATAGAAGCAGTCAATAGAGTGCTGCTCCCAACGACACGACTTATTTCCTCCCGCCAACTTCAACCACACTGCAACCCCGCCGACATGCTCTGCTGCTAGAACTGTGAACGCACATGCGTCTTCGGTAATATATATACCTTGTAGCCAGCCAGTGCACGGCAGACGCTCTTTGACTTTCTGAGCTGCCACCTTTCTTCAACCGAACGGCAGCTCACGACTCTTCGACTTCAACTCGAAGGACACGAACCGCTTCGTCATGACTGATCCCAATGGCAGCCTGGGCCTCGATGCCAGCGGCCTGCGTGAACGCCTTGCACAGAAGCCAGATGCTCCACAGCAGCGCCTCTCTGCTGAGACGGCCTCAGACACGGTAAAGGCGCTGAACCGCGAGGAAGAGCGGACGGGCAAGAGCGAGAAGGACAAGAAGACGTATGGGCGGACACTCGACGGCACAGGTAAGTAGTCCATCTGGCTCCATCTGGTGTGTGTGTGCTCTGAGAACCGTGCTTGAGCGAGTCTTGCCCGCGGCGCTACCATACAGCAGCAGGTCCGAATGTGAAATATCCGTCCTCATCAGCATGCTCCCCGACGCGACCCGCCCAGAAGCACCAAACAGCGCTGATATGTGCCCCGTATAGTATTCACTGTGCCTCATACCGAGGATATGGTGTCTCAGCTGTTCGACCCGAGACAGCCTAAAGCAGCATCCGACATTGGCATTGTGATTGCCCTGGGCCTACAGTTCTTCCTCATGTGGATTCTGCCCTCGTTCTTGCGCGTCCCTGTATTTGCTGTGGTGTTCTTGTTCTGGAGAGCATGTTACAACTTCGGCATCGGCTGGCTGCTGCACAACCAGTCTCACCACAAACGTTTGGTGACATGGGCAAAGAAGACGAAGATATTCGAAAATCCCCAAACCGGCAACAATCCTCGACCGGCCTTGTACCAGATGCTCAAAAGAGAAATGGAGACCAAAATTCCCAAGGACTACCACTTTGAAGATGCCCCAATCGAGTACAACACTTGGCTCCTGTTTCGTCGTGTCGTGGACTTGATCCTCATGTCTGATTTCATCTCCTACTGCTTATTTGCATATGCTTGTGGAGGTAGGCCTGCCAATGAGAAGCTTGCAATCACAGCAGGTCGCTGGATTGGTGGTTGGGCACTTATTGCCTTCAACCTGTGGGTGAAGCTCGATGCGCACCGAGTCGTGAAAGACTTCGCGTGGTACTGGGGAGACTTTTTCTACCTGATCGACCAAGACCTAACATTCGACGGAGTCTTTGAACTCGCGCCTCATCCAATGTACTCGATCGGATATGTTGGATATTATGGTATCGCAATGATGGCGGCGAGCTATAAGGTGCTCTTCATTTCCATCATCGCACATGCTGCACAGCTATTGTTTCTGGCCTTCGTCGAAAACCCGCATATCGTAAGCTGCACAATCTTGGCATATCCTACAAGTCCATCACTAACGACCCAACCCGCAGGAGCGAACATACAATGCGCCCGCTCCTATCAAACGATCCGACGAGATTCCAGACTCGCCACCAAAGCGACCACAGTACTCGACTCGCCTTCTCAGCGCTGGAAATGTCAACAGCAGCTCACGATCAAATCTATCGCCGTCTCCGGTCCATAACTTGATTGGTTTGCAGAATATTGATCTGCACCGTGTGACAGATCTCTCCGTCGCACTGCTCCAGATACACATGTATACTGTGGCATTTCTGACGCCATCCACCTGGCTCTGGCAAACCTTCTTCGTGATGAGTGCTATCGGCTGGCGGCTGTGGTACAATATTGGTATCGGCTTCATCCTGGACCGCCAGTCGAACAAAAAGTGGTGGACGCGCCACTTCGTCAAGATTGGTGAGAGCCCCGAGGAAGCGTGGCGCCAATGGAAGGGTATATACCACATCAGCATGGTCATGTGCTACACGAGCTTCATTTGCGCTGCTTGGAAGATGTATGGTGAGTTGTGAATAGTAGTTTCCTCCTGCAAGTCTTGCGCAACATGTGGCTGAGGCTGAGATTTTCGTCCACACAGGCTTGCCTTCGAACTGGACCTACGGAATGGCGCTTCTGCGACATGTCATTGGCGTTGCTTTAATCTCACTCCAATTATGGACCATTGCGAGCATCTACGAATCCCTGGGCGAGTTTGGCTGGTTCTTTGGTGACTTTTTCTTTCCACAAGACGCGCCTGAGCTCACTTACGGCGGTATCTATCGCTATCTGAACAACCCGGAACGCACGATTGGCCTAGCCGGCATATGGGGTGTTGCTATCATGACATGGAGCAAAGCCATGTTCTTTGTGGCACTCTTGTCTCATGCACTCACACTGTGCTTTATTCAGTTTGTCGAAAAGCCTCACATGCACAAGCTGTACAGGCAGAATGTCCGTCAGCAATCAGGAGTCTCGAAGACCATGCAGCGCTCCTTGCCGTCGCCAGTCAAGAAGTGGCAGTCTAGCGTGGACAAAGTCCTTGATAACACTCTCGACTCTCTCGAGGATTTCATTGACCAAGCAGGCCCCAAGCTTGCATCTGGCTTCAGCACCTTCGTGCAGGACTCCCAGACATTGTTCAAGCAGTTTCCCGCGCGGCTCACAGTGACACGCCTTGCTCCCGATCTTGCTGGCTACGATCCGAAGGACTACTCTATTCAGATTGATCCGACGGACCGTGGAGTACTGAAAGCCGAAGCCGCACATAGCGGAAGAGAAAGTGAGATTGGCCAACAACCACTCCAGCGCACAGATAGCTTCGAACGACTCGTGGTAGAGTATGGCGCTCCCATCAAGATCAAGTGGACTGCACCTCTGAACCACAGCAAGCGTGACTGGATTGGCCTATATCGTGTTGGCGATAATGCATCTCGAGAGGTCACGAAAGTCGGTTCCCAAGGTCGCTGGGTTGCCGTCAGTCCTGGAATGCACGACTACAACATGGCTGATACGGGAATTCTCGTTGCTGATCAGAGACTATCCGCTGCAAAGCGCAAGGATGGTGGCGAGGAGGATTTCCTCCAGGGCGAGATTGAGTTTTCCGGAGACAAGCTCTGGTGGACACAAGGTGTCTTTGAGTTCCGCTACCATCACGATGGCAAGTACAATGTCATGGCCACCTCTTTACCTTTCGAAATCAAGATCAGCCGCGTGGACGATGAAGCTCTCGTCATGCCACACGAAGGCCTTGCACGAAGCGCCGTCGAGGATACTCTACTGCCTATTGTGCAAAACTGCTTTGACCGCGACCCAAACGTTGCTCCCCGAAGTGTCGACGAGCAGTTTGGACCTACACTGGAACGCGAAGGCAAGTATGCTAAGCGCGTGGTCTATGCAGTCCAGCAAATGTTTGGTATCGAATTCGCCCCAGAGGTGGTTCGAGCTGATGGCAATGTGAGAAACCTGGCATGGAGGATATGTAATGCGAAGAAGGTTCTGGCGCCCTACAGTATGAAGACGGGGACAGTGACGCCTCAATAAATAATGATGCCGATGCTGATGGCGAGCGTGGAGCGTGGAGCACAGGCAATCACAACATTCCTGGGCATAGAAGGAGGATATCCATCGTGAAAAGGCCGAAAGAGGGGCCACGAAATACAGACACCAAACAATATGGATGATGATTAAAAAAGAAAAGTTTGTATACTTTTGCTTGCAGAATAGAAGAGTAATCTGTACACCTCCAACAGAGCCATTTTTTCACATCACAACTTGTATCGAGCAATACCTAGCAATGGGAACTTCCGTCGCAGACTACTACTATGTTGCTGTTGCTGCTGCTGAATCACACGCACTTGATCTTAGGTATGATTAAAGGACAAATGAATACCTAAAAGGTATCTGAGAAGCGCAGATTGTTTGCCAGGAAATGCAGAATTCAATAGAGATGGAAGTGAATGATGGACTGTGAGAAGAATACCTTATTCAAATAGAGACAGAGAGAGAGAGAGACAGAGAGTGAGTGTGAGAGTGTACTGTATATCCCAATGTCCACGACTCAGACACCCCTGTAACTGCCGCCCGCCCCCTTGTTAAAAAGATATTTCAGGCACTCTTCTCTACCTTAGTCAAGGATCAGCTTTTTACTTCTCAGACCGACATCATCTCTTTCAGTCTTGGAGCGCCCTGTATACACAGAGCGTAGTTGGGCCCTTTCAGGTTTTTTTCCTTTTTGTACTACTACTACAATGACAACAAGTAACAACCACACTGAGCACTCATTGTAGGGTGCGCGTATATGCGGCCGAAACGGTCCCTGTGAACCAGAGTTTTATATCTGTGAAGAAGTTCATCGACAAAAGACAAGAAGACGAAAATGCCCTAAAACTACTGTTGAATGCTGAAGCACGGCAGCGTCGGGCGCCCTTGGGTATAAGTTGACCTATCACGATGCAGCTCATCTAGACTGACCGTTGGCGGTAGACTTCTAGAGAGAAGTTTATGACCCTTTTCTTTTTTCATTTTTTACCTGAATTGCCATTTGAGAAAAGAAGTTCACAAAAAAGCCACACGCCTCCAGACGGGCTAAGCGTGAAACGGAACCACGAAAAGTATGCAAGAGCACTACGATGTTCGCCCAGCCCTTTGTACTCATCTCCCGGCCGACTTCCACGGCCCCTCCGCATACAAGTCTGTCAGAACCATAGCACGATGCTTTTCACGTTCAGGAACGGCTTATCGCTGGCGTCGGTGGCATGGAGGAAGAGCCCCCCCTCCGATGCTTCCGCGGAGAGTATCGCCGGTGATGCCTCTTCCTCTTGTAGTGTCTCCCTCTCTCTGCCTCTCTCTCTGTCTCTCTCTCTCTATATCCCCTTCTCTCTAACTGTCTGTTTCACACCCTCTTTCACACCACACCTGTTTGCTCACCGTTTTCTTCATGTCTTGATACCTTCGTTTGACACTCATTCATTTCCTGCGCTCTCTCTTTCCCTCGCGGTCGGCAACGGCTTCACGATGCCATCTGCCAATGGTCTATCCCGAGTTCTGGCTGCTATATCGATATGGATCACTTGCAGCTCGGCACAGCAATGTTACTTTCCTGACAAATCTCAATCGAACCACACGCCATGTACTTCCTCCAATGGATCTCCTTCTGCTTGTTGCGCATCGAGTGCTTTCTGCTTGGATAACGGACTGTGTTTTGAGCAAGGCATTGTCTCGAGGGGAAGCTGTACTGATGAGACATGGGAGAGCGAGGCATGTGCCGGATACTGTAAGGAGGGTAAGTCGGAATGATGAGCACGAGCAGCAGGCTGGGCAACGCTGATTCCATGTTGCAGAGAGTCCAGATGGAAGCATGGCGATCAGGCCGTGCACAGCCGATGGAAGCAAGAGCACTTTCGTGTGTGGTCTCGATGACAACACACTGTGCCAGGATCAGACGCGGACATTCGTGCTGCCAGGAACTAATGCTTTGGTACTGCGGCCGGCCCAGGTATCTGCATTGATGGCCCCCATCCTGAGCAGTGCAACCCCTTCACCTGCGACATCGCTACAGCCTTCAGCGATCGCTGGAATCACCTCGAGTCCCAATGTAGCAAAGGCAGTGCGGCCAGGGATCTACTACACATCAGGCCAAATGGCAGGCCTGGGAGTGGGACTGGGGATACCTCTGTTGATTGCTATATGCACCGCATTCATGCTATGGAAAAAAGAACACGAGCGCAGGCCCAAGCTGATGTACACATTACCCGACGACGAAATCTTCGACCAAAAACCCCCACCATCCACCTTCTTCCCTGCGCATCCAGCAGTACGATCCTCATCCTCGCGAGATGGCGGCTATGGTGGAGTCAAACCCTCATACGACCTCCGAAGTTTCAGTCCCGTATCGCCTACGCAAACCAACAGAGACTCGCCGCCGCACATGCAGACTTTTGCCGAACGCTACCATGCCATGAACAACAACAACAAGCCCACGGACAGTCTACCACCACCACCACCACTTCTCGAAGAGCCTATTTCCGAGTTAGATGGCCAACCGGTCGGATCTGCTTTCCGATTCACTACGCATATGAGACCGAGCGAGAAGGAGAAGGATTTCACTACTGCTACTACAGTCGATCTTGGTAATCGCACTTTTACGACGAATAAGCCTGCTCGAGAGCGAGATCGAGAACGAGGATTATGATGGAAAATTAAAAAAAAGTAGGAGTGTGGGTTTCTTTTTTTTTAACCTTTTTTGAGGGGGGGAGGAGGGGTGGGGTGGAAATGTTATGTTCATCTAGGTATGACTATTTATACCGGTTATACTGGGATTACTTACTACAGGTAGATATCTATCTATAAGGTACCTATGTTCACGCCTTTTGTTATATGAAATATGTCTTTCGCCTGATATCACTAATATAGTGGAAAGGAGTGTCTATTGGGGATTGTGTAGCTTATACTGAACAACGATAATAGGGATGAGCTATGTTCACACAAATTCGTGCAAGAATCT
Source organism: Mycosphaerella sp. Ston1 (assembly GCA_000504405.2). Taxonomy (NCBI): domain Eukaryota; kingdom Fungi; phylum Ascomycota; class Dothideomycetes; order Mycosphaerellales; family Mycosphaerellaceae; genus Mycosphaerella; species Mycosphaerella sp. Ston1. Next base: position 22,677 of record KZ105357.1, read on the forward strand.
TCCATGGGGCGCAGTAATGATACATATCCGAAAAAGCCACTTACATGTATGTCCATCTCTTGGAGATTGGATGTTACTTGCCAGCATTCCAATCGAGTCATTTCTGTCATGAAGGTACACATCACCTTCTCAGCGCGGGAAGAGCAGAAGAGCAGTAACAACATCAACATCATCAACATCAACATGCACACCTTCTACCCAACCCTCACCCTCCTCCTCGCGCTCATCACCACAAGCGAACAACAACAACCAGAAAACAACAAAATCAACAACAACCCACCTCCTCACCCATCCTCAACCCCCCAACCAGCACGACGAAAAACCGGGCCACTATCATCTCCATCTCCATCTCCATCTCCATCTATAATTCCACCCCCAACAACACAACCCCTCCCCTGCCCCACAACCCTCACAATCTCCAACCGACCCGGCTGTGGCGGCTGCTCTTCGACCCAATTTCTTACGACATCCACTTCCAGCGTAGATTGCGGAGGCTGTGGAGTTCTGGTTACGACGACGTTGTGGAATCGGTGGTTTGGGATTTGTCCTGTAAGTTTCTCTTTCTTTCTTTTTCTTATATGTTTGGGGGGTTGAAATACGCAAGTGGAACATGTTGGGTTTTTTTGGCTGATGTATGTGTAGGTTTGTATTGGGGGCGTGGGGGTCAGAGTTGATGGGGCGGGGACTTCGACTGTTACTTCTTGTGCGGCTTCGGAGGGGGCGTGGTAGAGAAGTAGAGGTAGTGATGTGGCGAGGGGAGCTGTTTGAGGGGGTGGTGGGTAGAGAGGTTTAATGATGGCATGGAGGAGGTTATGGGTGGTGGTGTTGAGGTTGAGATTAAGGTCGGTTTAGGTCTGGCTTATGGTATTTTCACGGGGCTGGGAGTTGGCGATGTTTGGAAGGAAGGGAATAGGTACAGAGACATACCTAGTGAGATTTCGAGTGTGGATTATTCACTTCCTGGTTACGAGATATGATTGTCACCCTCGTCACAGGTTCGTTGCCCAAGGCTCAGTTCGATGGGCACTGTTATTGATATATCTCTGCCTGATCCAATATGCTCGCCTTTTGTCGACGCAGCTACCCTTTCATTTTGGAGATATAGCAGGCGGTAGCTAGTTTTCTCATAAATACCACCCAAGAGTAGTATCATTGCCTCATTCTAGGGTTTAGGAAGTCGTTACGGTGTCCAGGACGTCGGAGCTTCTGCTTACATCGACATTACATCCAAAACCTACCGAGGGGCCTTTATTATCGCAAGAACAGAGAGCGAGTAAGCTGTAAGGTACCTTAGTAAGTATACCGTCACTCCGCAGACCAAACATACCTTACCTACCGTACCTATAGAATCGATCGGCAACAAGTAACCATTCATAAGCCACTGTACTATTGTTAATTACTCGTCCCAGCAGATCAAAAGGCCAACAACATATCACTCATCATACATATCCTCACTCCCTGGAACAACTCCATCCACCTATCCAACACAACTTGTGGTCGTAATGTAAACCGCCATTCGCTCAACCTCTACTTATCGGCTTTACTCTTTCTGGTCATTGACACATGACATTTTCCACCAATCATCATTCGATCGTCGCGCACAAGGCTGTGGGTTGAGCAGCATGAGCTGTCGAGATCACAAATCCATGCAGATGCTATGCTGTAGTTCTATCCGATTGATTCCGCTCAAGATTTTTATCGCGCTGAACGCGGTCTTTAATTGACGTTTCGATTGTATGTGCAAGGTGATTCAGCTATAGAAGTACAGCTATATTGCTGCTGCGACTCTTTTCTGAGCTGTGGCTGTCAACTACATGTACTATCTACTTCGCTGTTATCGTTATTCAGAAAGAGAAAAACAGAGTCCTCGAGCAGTGAAACCCAACCAAAAACGATAGGAAAAGGAAGTGTCAAAAGAAAAAGAAAATGAACACCACCTCTCTCATACTCAACGGCAAGACCTCGGCCCACATTCGCTCTCAATCACCGACGAGACCTCGTCACTTTTACGCATCTTCATCAAAATCAACAAGAACAACAGCAAGAACAAAAAAATTGTCCCACTCTCCCCCGGGCCTCCTCGTACACAAAACATCCTACCCAAGCTCCCACGTCTCCCCCGCCACCGCCATTCTCTTCTTCCATCTCCCGCTCCCTATCAGATATATTCCTCGCCACACTCGTCACATCTCCACCTACTCCTGCGTCCCAATCCAGCTCCATCTCAAGAAGGTTTTCGTCGTCGTCGTCATCTTCTTCTTCAAAGTCAAATCCTGGCTGGTACAGCAGAGAAGGAGAATTGAGCTTGGAAGATTTCGCGGAGCAGTTGAAGACGAGAAGTAAGAGATTCGAAGTGTACTTGGGGAAATGTGGGCAGAATCTGTTCATGGAGGTACTGTTCTCGCCGACGCCTTTGGTGTTGTTTCTCTTGAATCCGATCAGTTTGATGGTGTGGGTGGTGTTGGGTGTTTGGATGGTATGGGCTTGAGTGAGTCGAGAGAAGATGATTTGCTTGCTGGAATAATGATGCTGCTTTTGCGGCTACTTAGGCTCCGGCTTTGCCATTGATGCACATCTGGAAAGTCTTGGAGGGAACAGGCCCTACTCACGAATCACCTGGAGAAGAATACGCTATTGCCTTCCCGATCTTTCTTGACGCCCTTTTTGTATTCCTCTTCTCGAGCAGGATCAAATTCTTCCCAGGTGCTAGCCGGGTATATGTGTTTGTGTTTTTCATACCATCTCCTATCCACGACCTTGGTCAGAGTTGGGTCCTCGCCGTAGCCTTCCAGCTCGGAGTCTGGAAGGGCGGATGCGGATTCACGAGCCTTTTGTTGGCGGAGTTGCGCGGCGGTTAGTACTCCCGCAGCCTCGGCTGGAGCATCGTCCGGAGTGGCGGAGTCTGTCAAGCTCGCGTCTTTAGAAGGAAGGAGATGCTTGGGCGTTGCGGTCGTGGGCTCGGCGGAGAAAGAGTCACTGAAGAGGCGGCCATGGTAGCCGATGCTTTTGTTGAGGAAGAAGTAATGAAAGTCGTAGTGCTAGATTTATGCAGGTCAGTATATACAGCACCACGATACCATCGCGCGTACACAGTTGTACTCACGTGCGTCAAAATCAAGTCTCCCTTAACGACCATCAAATCGTCTACACTGATCCTGGCCCAATCTTTCCGCCCTCGATCTCCTACTTTGCCCAGCTCAGCGCCGACTTTCCTGGCTCGCTCCAAGAACAGCCAGACAAAGTCGCCCTTCTTAAGTCTGACTCTCCCGCCTGGAGTATTTTTGCCATTGTAGAAGACGAATGGCAGGATGAACTCGGTCGCTTTGACCGCCTCTTGTATCTGAATGTACTCTTTTCTCAAAGCCTCTTTCAGCTGCGCTTCCCTGAGCAGTGCTGATTTAGTGAGCGCTTTTGGGTGCAGGCCTACGGACGCATTGGGTCGGAGGCTCTTCTTCTTCTTGAAAGCAGCGCTGGTCGCAGAAGTGTCCGAATCTTCGCCAGGCGGTGGACCAGCGGGTGTGTTGGCGCGAGTGACAGCATTCGGTGTAGCTCCTACGCTGGCCCAGTCATCTTCGCCTGCTCGTCGTCCAGCCTCCTCGTCATCGTCGTCGTCGCCGTCGCCAAAAGATAGACCGCCTTTCTTTACAGCAGCAGCCTTCTTGCGCTTCTTGAAAGGAGCATTCACACTGGAGGAGGCTTTTGGCGTGCCTTCACTGTACTTGTGCTGTCAGTCCCCACTCATATCATACATGGGACGTGTCTTACTTACCGTCCATCAGGCGTGGTCGCTCCACTGCCACCTTCTGCTGCCTCCGCTCGACGCTTGCGGAAGTCGTCAAGCGTGACAAGACCAACCGTGTCGGCCTTGAGCCGATCTTCGACGTCGGGCGCCTTGGCCACGAATCGATTATCATTGCTCTCGGCCATGATCGAGATACATGTATCTACCGTATCGGCAGAAGATGGCGGTAGAAGCATACCATACTGAAAGTGTACACTGTCACACTGACATGGGGAGCTTTGCGCTCGGCATCTGATTGGCGCGCGGACCTTCCCCCGCCTGTGATCTGCATGTGAAACCTTGCTGTCGTCACTTTCACCTTCACTCTGCCACTCTGGAGAACAACACTATCACAATGACTAAACACAGTCGAGTCCACCAGTCCGGCGATGACAGCGACTCGGACGCTTCTTTCCACAGCTTCCACGACGACAGCGAACAGCCAATTTCGACGAACCCTAGACCGCAGCCGTCGTCTCTTTCTAAAGATGAAGCCTCGCCCACCAAACCAGTGATCGAACGCTTCTCGCCCGAAGAAGAAGCCACCCTTCTCGCTGAGTTCAACAGTTTGAAAGAATCAGCCAATCAACTCTTCGGCAAAGGCAGTTTCGACAACGCTGTCCAAACATACGACCGAGCTCTGTCGTCGTGTCCCAATTATTTCGACTACGAACTGGCCGTTCTGCGCTCCAACGTAGCAGCCTGCCACCTCAAGCTGGAGGAATGGAAAGAAGCCGTCGAGAGTGCTGAGAAGGGCATTACCAATCTAGAGAATATAGAACCTCTGCCTATACCACCGAAACCAAAAGACCCGCGCAAAGAAGGCAAGGAAGCTGCCGAGGAAGCCAATGATGACGGCGTTGAGGAAGTCAGTGAGGAAGTCGAAGAACGGATAGCGAATCTCCAAAAGAGTGGTCGAACATTAGACGAGGTCCGCAAGTTACAGATCAAACTTTTAATGCGACGTGCCAAGGCGAAAGCAGAGCTGGGGACTTGGGCAAACTTGCAAGGTGCAGACGAGGATTACAGAACATTGTTATCTCCTATCATGCAAGGCTTCTTATCACCCACGGATCTGAGAAGTGTCAAGGAAGCCAGCAAGATGCTTACGCCAAGGCTGAATGAGGCCAAAGAAAAGGAGATGGGTGAGATGATGGACAAGTTGAAAGGACTAGGAAACAGTGTTTTGGGCATGTTTGGGATGAGTACGGATAACTTCCAGTTTGTGAAGGATGAGAAGAGTGGAGGATATAGTATGAATTTCGATCAGAACCCTGGGAAGAAGTGAAGAATTGGAACACTGCCACCGACTGAGCCATCGAAATGACTTTTTCTTGTCCATAGCGGCGCAGAAAGTCTGTCCAGATGCAAACCACTACTGGCATTGTAAGCTGTGTTCACGACGTGAAAGCCCCAACAGACTGTTTCCCCCGAAGGGTACTTGGGCCGACTAAGCTCGACTCCTGTAATCGAGCGTAGGTATGGACACAGTACGAGCAGTGGTAATAGGAATATCACGGTAGATGATTCCCAGCCCTACTTTTCAAGCATATCACGTGGTTCGCCACAAGCTGGGCACGACATCGCATCTCATGCGTGGGTATGACCTCTCATCCACTAAGGGTTTTGATAATCGGCCATACCCTCGATCCTGGGATACCGATCGATCATGCTCGACGACTTTCTGAACGGTTTGCGGGATCAGTCCTGCTGTAGCATGATAGGTAATCATCCTTTCAACTTCGGGCCTATATCCACGAACTATGTCAGCAGGATTATGTGCCGTTTGAGAATTATATCCGACAACGACGACGTTTGCGCAGATGCTGCTGTAATTTGAGCTGCGTTCATACTGACTGGCAAAGCGATGGTAAGGCACCCGAATGGCTGCATCAATTCTCTCGGGAATTCCCCACGAATAAGGTCGACATCACTTCACCACGTAACAGTGCCTCAGAAGCAACAAAACAAGCAGATATGGTGTAACATACCACTCTCATGATAAAGAATGGCTCGATATCGCCGATATGCGCTCTAACGACGACTCTGTGGAGCATATTGTGAGCTGACCGCAGCATAACTTCATTGAGCTATCGCTATCGATTTGTATAGGATCGACGACAGTATGATATCAAATTCGTCTTGACTGGTTGGAGATGCCGCACGCGTCAAAGTAGTTCGCCCAAATAGATGTTCATGTATCTTATGGATGGAAGACCAGTACCTATTAACGGTAGCTTGCAGCCGAAGGGATTCCAATCGCCATTCACGCAGACGACCTCTCAATACTCCCGAAAGGATCGTTCAGGCGGTGGTGTTGCACAGCATATGATCCCAATAGTGCCGCGGGTCCTTGCATCTCACCCTAACCACATGTAGCAGCTAAGAAGATGGATATAGCTTATACGAGTGTCGAAGGATCACTATGGAGCATTTCCACTTGCACTCGAATCTACCAGCGGTCCAGCAGACTATGGATCATGATCAGCATAGTGGATGGTATAAATGACCATTAAGTCCACCGCTACCAGAACTACTTCCAATCACCTCACCTATCGCACATACACACACACAGACCACAACCATGTTCACTCCCACCACCCTCCCCATACTTCCACTCCTCCTCTCCCTCCTCCTCCTCCTCCACCACATCACCCCCACCCTCGCCGAAAACTCCATCCTCTACAACCTCCAATCCCCCAACAACGGCTCCCTCCTCCGCGCCTCCCAAATCAACTCCACAACCTACAAAGTCGGCATCATAGGCAACCCCGGCCAAGCAACCAACATCTACATCACCGACGTCCAAAACATCAATAACGCCACCATCGTAGCAGGAGCTAGCCTTTTTTCCTCCTCCTCTTCCTCCTCCTCTTCTTCTTCCGACGACGACGATGATCAAGGCCCACCAGCTATCTTAGACATTTACAAAGTCCGCAGCGGAGGCTCCCCTTCTTCTCAAGTTTTTTTCCGCACGGATTTAACCTATGAGGAAATTGGATGGGATCAACAAATTAGTATTGCAGATGGACATTTGAATTATTATACGTGGGAGTTTGGTTATGTGTTTTATTGTGAGTATCGTGATTTTTTTTCTTCCTCTTTTTTCTTCTTTTTTTGTGTTGCGCGGGGGGGG
>KZ105357.1:29608-47540 GCA_000504405.2 Mycosphaerella sp. Ston1
GGGGGGGGGTTTCTTGGGAATTGCTCATCATACATATTGATATTGATGTTGATATTAATTGTTCTTCTAGTCTGCGAGACGGGTCTTGTTACCGATGATGTATTGGAGAGTACGACTGCGTTGTTTATGCGGAGGAGTGAGGAGCCGAAACCGGAAGGGTGTTGGGATACGACTTTTATCATCACGAGGCAGGGATTGAGTCATCGGGATGTTGAGTGAAGGGCGAGAGCAGCTACTATGATGCGAGCTACAGCTTGTGATTTTGTAGCACTTGTAGGTTCAGTCGTGACTCGTAGGCCAGTCTGATACGGAATTGAGCCTGGACAGCAGAAGGACGTATCGCTTCCTCTCCTTTATGGAGGCCCTGTCTTCTATACAAGCAATAGCATAGATCTTCGTGTTTCTGGCACAGCGCGAAGAGTGGAGTGCTTCGAGAGTCGGCACGATGGCCCGAAGCAGGCATGCGGCGAGTGAAATGGCGATTGAGCAGGCCTATCGTTCGAGGACGTACTCATAATTTCTTCCATAGTTAGGTGTCACATTGGCCCTGTAGAAGACTGATGGGATTCGTAGCAAACATCGCTCTCAGTCCGATCTGTCCCACGTGTGATGTCCATAAATCAAGCAATCTCAAATTTCGACCACCCTCTTGATCGCCGGTACATCTTTCGGTCTGCCCTTCCGATCCACCCTCTCATCCCTTGGATCAAACCCTCCATTTCCCCAGAGAGCCCACTCAGCAGTCTCGCCTCCCCTATAATCTTCAGGGCCAAAGGCTTTGCCACTTTCGACGCACTTGAAAAACGCAGGATAATCAATCAGCGTATGATAACGTCCGGGACCTTCATATGCTGTTCTCTGCCTATCCTCACTGCTATTCAGAGGTGTCCAGAACCGAGTCTTGTCTGCCAGCAGAATACAACAGGAATGTGCATGTTCGGCGCCTATTCCGTACTCCAGTCCTCGTTTTTTCAACTCCTTTTCAAGTGTAAGAACGAAAGATTGAACTTCTTCATAGAACGGAACGTTCTCCATCGACAAACCTGCCCCTTTAGACGTGGAAGTCCCGCAATATGTTACTCCCTTCACTTCCACGAATCCTGGTAGGGCGCGTTCAACAAGATCCGCGTACCCTTGTGCTTCTTCATCAATGTTGAAGCCTTTGACAAGGGTAAGTCGAAAGACAGTACGATGGGTAAATCGCTTCTCTCGAAGGATGTCCATGCATTTCGTGAAGCGTTCCCAATAATCTCGATGAAGAGGACGATCGATCTTTCGAAGTTGCTCTTTATTTGATGCGTCGATGGAGACATAAAGTTGAGTGACAGGACCGAGAGAGGCGAGCTGATCAGGGTGTTGAGCGTTACAAACGAGGAAAGAAGATATATGCTGGGCATGGAGCATAGCAAGCAACTCGTTGATGTGTGGATAGAAAATTGGTTCGCCGACGAGAGACAGAGCGCAATGACGAATTCGCATTCCCTCTGCAAAACGTTCCGCCCGCACTCCTGGGACACCGCGCAATTGTTTGATCTTTTGGTAGTGGCCTGCTGTCATGCCTTGGAAGATTTGGTCAGGAGGGTCGACCGTCCAGCGCCAACTCGTCCCTACGGGATTTGTGCCATGGCGCCAGCAGAAGACGCATTTGTTGGCACAGGCGAGGGACGGCGTCGCTTCCATGCATTGGTGAGAGGCAATGCCGTAGAATGAAAACTTGTAGCAGGAGCCTCGGCCACGGAGGGCAGATTTCGTCCAGCGGCAGATCTTGACGCCGGAATGAGAGCCGACAATGGTGTAGCCTTGTTTTGTGAGGGATGAATATGTCGGCGACTCTTTGGGCACCATTGCCTTTGGCACAGCTGACGCAGAGGCCTTTTTCGTAGAGGTGGTAGTGAAATCGACTGGTATTGGGGCTTTTATATCTTCGAGATCGTCGGTGGTTGTGCGCTTCGAGCTCTTTCCTTGAATTGGAAATAGCACTTCACCATCACCCTCATCCTCGGAAATCTCATCTCCACTCTCTGCAGGATCTCCGCTACCCACAGCACCTTCTCCCAATCCTTGCCCTTTGCTCAGATCATCCACAATGCTATACACGCCTCTCCTCCATTCCTCTAGCCTCAGCTCAATATCGTCACCTTTCACGTCTCCCATGCCCAGCGGGAAGGCCCTCTTTCTCCCTGTCAGCTTGGCCATCCACTTGTCCACTTCGATAGCATGACTGCAGTATCCTTCTTGCTCGGTTGGCCATTCCTGCCTGTCTCCAAAGCCAAAGACGCTGTAGCCCGCTAGACCGGACAAGGACTGGTCGTCGATTCGGAAATCGTGGTGAGTCTCTTCCAGATGTGAGAGGAAATTGGAAAGCTCAGTGTCGATGTTGTAGGATGGCAGGAGGATGTAGTAGAAGGCAGCCAGACCGTCCGTCACCAGCTTGGGCGCAGATATGAAAAAGTCATCGTAGTCGGTCTCTGTCAAGTCATGAACGATAGGAGCCCTCACACGGTCATTGTGTTCGAAACTCGCAGCCAATCTCTCCGCGTATGCTTGTGTCGAGCCTCCCAAAGAATAGTAGAATATGTATGGCTGTATTTGGCTGATTGTCTGGGTAGGATTGTTTTTCCGCTTAATAGTGCGAACGCCTTTGACTCGCTTCGGTCCTTTGCTCTTGTTTAACTGAGTTGTGGCCGTCTCTTGAACAGCCTGCTCCAGGGGCGCTTTTCGCTCAGGAAGTGGAAAGGGCTTTTCGTCGATGGGAGTGCCTAGTGGTGGTGTGAGGAGCGCTTTGGCCTTGGTGCTTCTCCAATGCAACACGAGACGCACAATGGCCAGCAGAACACCGGCAGACAGCAGCAACTCTGCTCGATGCGTATGCCATAGTTGGAGCACTTCGTTGGGCAGGTCCAGCAAACTCATATCGAGGTCATTGATGTCGAGTGAAGAAGTGGAGGACAATTCAATTGAATTCCAGCCCCACCACATGCGGGAGCCGGGATCGGCCCGTAGTCCGTCCAAGCCAAGGCATCGCGTCACTCGTCAAGCTCACGCGTCGCTTTGACTCTCTCTCTCTCTCACATACATGTACACGCTCAGGCTGCTCCTACAGCGGTATAACATGAACCATTCCATCACATGACAGAGACATAGACAGACAGCGAAGATGCTCTCCCACCACTGCATACCACTCGAACACCCCCATTGGTTCCCCGTCACTCTCGCCGCCGTCCTCGTCGTCGGCATTCTTGTGAGCTACCTCCCCCAACACTTCAAGATCATCAGTCGTCGGTCCAGCGAAGGCATCTCGCCATGGTGGGTGTTACTTGGTGGCCTCAGCAGCATCGCCGCTATCGGCAACATTGTCACGCTGCCCACGAGCAGAGCCGACATGCTGTGCTGTCGTGAAATTGGCGAGTTTGCGTGTGGTGCTGCTCTCCTTGGAGTTATGCAGATTGGTGTACAGTTCTCTTGCTTCATGATCATGTGAGTTTCTCTCGCTCTCTCTGTATTATTGTGCTTCTCCCACCTATGCTAACTCGGACTGCTAGTGTGTTTCTCTACATCACCTTCGCACCAAGGGAAGATGATGAGGTAGATCTCTCCTCCTCAGTCGCCACCCTCACGAAGCCTCCACCCCCAAGTCGACCTCGCGACCCTCTTATTGTCGGGACAGTCATTGGTCTTTCGCTCTTCGTCGTCGCCGTTACTTCACTCATCCTCGTGTTACGCTATCCAGACCATACACAACGGTGGGCGGATCTTCTGGGAACAGTCTCTGGAGTCCTCGCTGCCGTGCAATACCTGCCACAAATATACTTTACCTGGAAGATCAAGGATCTCAAGAGCTTGAGCGTGGGTACACTACTGATACAAGCACCTGGTGCCTTCCTATTTGCTTACAGCCTGTTCCTACGCGTCGGCTGGATAGGATGGTCTACTTGGCTCGTCTACATTGTCACTGGACTTCTTCAATTCGTACTGCTGGGAATGGCTGTCGTGTTCTGGAACCAGCGAACTCAGGGCCAAGGCCACGGGGAAGGAGATACTCTTGTGGGCTCTACTGGCACCGCAGAAGAACGCTCGCCCCTCCTACGTACTGCATCATGAAGGAATGTGCATTTCTGCCTTTTTTTCGGCAACATGATTGAAGGGAGCTGTCCCACCGTTGTCGTAGGGCGAGATTGATCAGAGAGAGATGGTGTTGTCAGAGTTGCCCTTTGTCGAAAGACCTTTCTCTCTGATGTTTGACACATGCATGCTGTACAGTATACTTACGATACGCTTCACACCGCCGACACTCGTGGACAGCGCAACCCCGAAGTCGCATGTCTCCTTGGGATATCCTCTTCCGGGTCGTCTCGGAGTTTCTGGCACAACGATGAATTTCGCATTGTCAATACCATCTTGAAGACAGCGTAGAACGCCTTCCTGGCCCAGCGACGGCCAGCCTGGGATCAGTACGCTCATGATCACCAGATCGGCCACGTCGCGTCATCCCAAAACATCACTGATCTGTATTCAGGCTTGCCTCAAAATAAGGGCGAGATCACGAATGTCACCTTGGCCTGACTGAGATCCTCGGACAGCACCACATCAGGATCAACTCTAGACGAATGTGCTGAAGTGAACGCGACAGAAAAACTTGTGCAAACATCAGTAAGGTCGTGGGACTAATGTAAGGAGAATTCTGACCAGGTCATACACGACGATATATCGAAGTAATAGTACGTCGTCGTGGTGAGCTCGTAGTCAATTTGTGTGCTTAGCCGGAGCATTTGGTTCCTAGCTGATCTTCAGCGCCGGCTGTAGTCGACATTCGCACAGAGCAGATAGCAGATCGCAGGTGTGTAATTGCTGTATGAGCACGTCTGATGCTAGTTAGCAAATGCAACTTCCCTCAATTTTCAATCTTGAAAATGCCGTTTGGGACTTGCTCTCAATTCGTTTGATCGTACTACTGCATCCTGTAGGCCGTAGCTCTCAAGAGGTGGCATGAATTCGGGCTTCAATGAGCATGCTTCTCACTCAGCTCCTGGACAATGGAAGCACCGCACCTCAGCTGCTGGCCCTCGCATTGTACCTAGGTAGACCAAGACAGGTCCGGTCATCCTCTTGGCGCTTCTGTTCGTCCGTATGCATGATAAAGAACTTTTTGTCGCAATCGAAACGGGCAAAAAAAGCGCTTGCGACAAGAAACTTAGGTTGTCTCCGTGTTGAAGACGCGGGAAGGACAGGGAGCTCCTGAATGCTACCTTATAGTTCTATTTTAGGTATCCTCTCTCCCCAATAATGATGCCCTGGAAAGTAGACAGGTGTTCGGAAGTTCCACATTGGGAACTTGCTGGTCTCATCACGACTCGAAGCCGTAGCCAAGAGCTGGGCTGAACGGGAATGTATCGATCCGAGTCGAACTAACTCCGTAGAACTACCTTGCTGTAGTCCTGTGGCGCCTGTAGATAAAACTACACGACCCTGCTCTCTTATCACCGCGTGGTATATTGTTGTTCACAGCTCGAGTACGAACTATGTTGAGTAGTGAGATCTCTCAGCAACAGCGGTGCAGTGAGAAGCAAGCTTGCAGTTTAGGTCGTTTTTGTATGTTCAGCGGCGGAGCAACCGCACGATGCCAAGGGCGGTGATGCTGGTAGTCCTCGTCAACGCCATGTCTCGAAGAATGTGGCGCATGTTGATGGCAGTGCAGATCTCACCACTTCCGCCCGGTCGAAGTACACGGTTGTGACGCAGAAAGCAAAGCTAAAAGAGGTGTGCATGTCTAATCGTAGCCGGGTGGCCTGACAAACCAGTCCTCCGTAGTTGTACCTCCTCTTCCTTGGTGTGTCTCAAATAACATCACAAAAGAGCAACAGGTCGCAAAGACGTTGGCGCGACTGCTGTTGCACCGACCGTGGGACATCAACCACCGCCACCGCTCTAGATCTATCCATCACTCTTATCGTCGCCCGAGTATCAGCCGCGACGTCATGACCCGAGTCTCGTACACGAAGATCACACCTCTGCCGTCCAATGTTCCTCGCCAGCTCGCCGTGGAGCTGTTGCACGCACACGAGGAAGTCATCAAGCTCAATCCGCTGGTGACGGGCGTCAGAGGCATCGAAACCCCCCGCGACAGTCCGAACGATGAGTACTTCTCGCAATGGTACGAGATTGCCGAGATCATCACATGGGGCTTTGGCATGAAGAAGAAGATCCTGTTCAAGGGCGTCTTTCACGATCAGCCATGGGGCATGCAATCGCATGTCTACGCGCCCATGGGCGTGGACTTGCGCAACAAATATCGCATTGGCGGGAACCAGCCAGGTGAAGCACGAGAGCCGCGCGAGCTGGGGGTAGATACGCCGCTGGATGGGCTGTATCTGAGAGAGGATGTGGAGATTATCTGCAACATTGCGTTGGCGAGCTTCGTCAAGAAAGAAACGAAGGAAGCGACAGGAAAGATGATTGCTCGGCTTGCCAAGAAGGCGGAATTACTTGATGAAGGCAAGCTGCATGCCATGTTCGAGAATGGCAGACTGAAAACGGCGAAACCGAGCGCATTTGGCGACCGCGACGATGTGCACATCCTCGCACCGAGCAGTCCTGGCGCTGGTGCTGCTTTCCCGTTTGCGCCAGGAAGTCCAAGTCCCGTCATGGCCGCTGCAGGCTTTGCGCCTAGGGTAGATCAGAGAGGCTACGGGAAATATCACGAGATTTCGAGGGCCTCGAGCCAGTATGGCAGATCGAGTCAATATGCGCCTGCATACCAGCAACAAGGCTATAACGGCCCGGACAACACACGACTTGGCGCATCAAATAACATGCCCATGATCGACGAGCTACCAGGCGATTACTACCAGCAGCAAGGCCTCCAACCTCACCCGTTGAAACCACAAGGCCAGGTCTTCCGCTCGGAACTCCCAGGCGACAGCAGTTTCAGTACTGGGACCGGGATTCCCTCGCCTCAGCCATCCCCAGGCCAGGCACCCGCAGAATTCGAGAAGGGCCCGAACCAGCAATACTACGCGTACTCGACTCCACCTCAGCAATATTCGAACGAACGCAACAGTGTTTCCACACAAGGCGGTTACCACGCCTACGCGAACTCCGACGTCTCCCAACGTAGTTTCAGTTTGCAAGGCAGCCCTCGCCAGATATCATCCGACTGGCAAAGCCAGCAACATCCCCAATACCACAACGGCAACGGCGTCGGTCAAGCAATCTCCACAGACGAAGGCCTGACAGCTCATCGTTATTCCGACCCCAACGGACCTCCATACCCTAGCTCGAGACCTCAAAGCGAATTGCATTCGGCACCCGATCATCGGCGTTTCTCGCAATTGAGTGTGCAGAGTGGGACTTCACAGCAACAAGGCGGGCAAAGTAGTAGTACTGGTAATCCGGCCATTCCACCTCGGGACCCAAGGCGTGGTAGTGCTGTCACGTCGCGGTCTTCTCATGAGGGAAGCGTCTCCTCGAATCGAGGAGGAGCAGCTGATACTACTCCCAGCGCGAAGTGTCCCGTCTGTGGACTGTTCGAAGGCGACGAAGCGGCTGTGAGCCATCATGTCAGCAAGGCGCACTTCTCATGAAGGCTAGGCTGTTGGGTTGAGATCGGCTTCTTCTTCCTCTTCCTCTTCCTTTTCCTCTTCTTCTCCTGGAATTTCACAATGGAGGATCTAGCAGCAAGGAATGATGTCACGAACAATGTTGATTTTCAAGTAGTTATGAGAGTATGAAGGATGAATACGACCTTCTGGCGCGTTCGGCAGAGCAGAGAAGAGAAAATGAGAAAGGAAGGGAGGAAGGAAGGCAGAAAACGGAAGGCAGGATGGATGGAAGGGACGAAGGAAAGAACGAAGGAACGAATGAACGAAGGAAGGAACGAATGAACGAAGGCAGGAACGAGGAGATACCCCTATTTGAGTGTACAACGAACTCTCTTCGATTCTTGTATGTATTTTATCAGTTGTATATTTTTGTAAATCGGGCTTCTGTCATGCTACCTGACCTGCCTTATCTACTCAAGTATCAATTGCTCGAGATGGTACAGGTGTATCATTTAGTCGCATATTATCATGAAATTTGGATCAGCTGGGAGTTCGAGTGTATGCCAATCTCTCTCATGAGCCATATCTGTTTAGGCCCACAATTGCATAACTCCACAGGACAGTTGGAACTGCGAATGAAGTTTGATAAGAACGAGTCAGCAGTAGAGTTTGTTTATCATGTATCTAAAGTAGTCAGTATATGATCATGCCATGCCATGCCATTCCCTTTTCACTTTCACGCCTCCTTATCACTGATGCACGTAAACCATTCCTCTCCTATCAGCACTCAAAATCATACCAAAAGGTCTCTCGAGCATCTTGACATCAGTAATGGTATCGAGATGTCCACTCATCAGATTCTGACTTGCCATTCTGATAGTCTCGTACCTACTCGTTGAAGTAGGTTTCTGCGTGGAGGGGGTGGAGGAAGAGGAAGAAGGGACTGTCGTCTTCTTGGTCGAAGCTGGATGGGGAGATGTGACGCTGGCACTCACACCCACAGTACCACCATCGGCAGTCGATGGGGTATTCTCGGATAGGATCCGACAGTCCATGCCGAGCGGAGTGAACGTATAGGATGTTTGGTGTGAGTCATCAGAAGAAGAAGGAGTCGATGCATTTGCTGCTCCCCTTCCTCCTCCTCCTCCTCCAGAGACGAGTCGACAGCCTTCCAAACGCTCGGTATCCCAGAAGCGAACTTTACCATCAGGACCACCGGAGATCACATATGGATGTTGGATCTCGGGATCTTTGGCCGAAGGCTGTGCTCCAAAGAATGTCACTGTGCTAACGACAGGACTAATGGTATCTTCTGCGCTAACACGTCCTAGGAGAGACTCGGCTTTCTCGTCATCCAAATTTTTCAGTTCGTAGTCTCGTATGTTAGTTTTCTCTTCCCCGCGTGAAGATGCTGATCGGATGACTTCAAGGCAGATGCACTTCTCCGCGTCCCACACTGTGATCTCGCCGGGAGCTGTACCTCCCGTAACACAGAATCTGTTACGTTTGGAGGATCGCCGGCTCGGGTGAAGTTGAAGGCGCGTAATAGGTGCAGCTTTCGGAAACGTCCACGATCGCAACTTGCAGTGGAATCGCAAGTCCCAAAGGTCTAGGATACCCAATGTTGTGCCTACAAGGAGCCAGTCGTGTTTGCGCCCCATGCAGAAAGTCGTGGGCATGCCATGGTGCGCAGGGTTTTGAAGATCGCATATGATAGACATGTATCGCAAGTCGACTGCAAGTATACGGCCCAGATTCGTTGCTAAAACGAGCGTACTTGCCGATTCACCTCGAAAGTGTTCCGACCAGATTGCATATTCGCCTGCTGGGTCTGTGGTAGGTATTTGCCACTCCCTAATGATACGAAGCTTGCCATATCGTGTGCCTTTATCCTGGGACTCGACCACGTCTACTCTGATTACATGCACCGAACCATCGGAGCCCGTACATACAAAGGAGTGGGTGGCTTCGATGAAGCATAAGCTTGAGATGGCGACGCCAGGCTCGAGTTTGTAGGACTGGCGAGAGCGATACGTAACATTGCGCTCCAGACGCGAAGTATCCCAGACTCTGACAGAGCTGTCATCTGATGCAGTCAAGAAGAAGACATGATCAGGCGCCACGGCTATATGAGTCACTCTAGCTGTATGCTCGCCAAGCACTGCTATCAATCGTCCCTGTGGTCTCCACGGTCCTGTCAAGGGGTGATTCACGTTCGTCGGGATGACACTGTTCACTGGCTGAACAAAAGGGCCAAAGTCTGCTGCATCGAGCGGAAAATTGTCAACATATACTGCATCGAGCAATTTCAGCACCGTTGGGTCGTTGCCAGTGTAGTTGTGACCATGCCGTTGACTGGCTGTCCTTTCCACAGCCTTTCTGTGCTCCGCAGTCTCGTGCATCGGCGACGTGCGCCGGCTTCCTGAACGAGGCCGATCAAGTTTGCCATGCGCTGTGGTGTCATTGGTTGCGACTGCAGCTTGTGCTTTGTTAACACCACCTAACAGCCCAGCAGCATTGCCCTTCTGCCGGAGGGCATGATCCACATTTCCTAGAAGGCCAATGCCTGAGCTGGGAGAAGAGGACAGACTAGCGGGTTTGTTGTGTCGAAGTCCTGACAGACGTGACATGGTCTCGGGTATTGGAATGGCGGACTGTGCTGGGCCATCAACTCCGCCAGAATCCACAGAGCTTAACTCGAGAGCAGCGATCTGCTTATTTTCAGCCCTCGAAGCCTCTTCGATGGCTTCTGCTATAGTCCTGTTCTGCTTGTCGACTCTTTGCTCATATGCACTGAGGTCGGTATCAAAAATGACAGTCTGAGGCTGAATCTTGAGGCCAGACAAGCTCACGATTTGCTCGTAGATTGCGTCGTTCACTTCTGAGTCTTCTCTTTTGGCTCGCTGTGCAGATCGCCACAAGTACTCTCGGAATGCCAGAATCTTCATTTCATCCTCGGCCCGCATGCCTGCATTTCGCAAGCGTCCAAGCCACTGTTCGTCTTCGTCAGTTTTTGGAAGTTTGGCCAGCGCTTTAGGACCTAAATCTGCAACAGACGATTGCGGCGGCATCTGACCTGTTGTAGCATACGAGAGCTGCTTCGACTCTCTCGCAGTTTTCCAGAACGCACTTTTGTCCACCTTGCCGGCCCATTGCGCAGCGAGATCGAGGACAGCCCGAGGGAGAGGCTTCTTTAATGCGTCCAATAACTCGCATTCCGTCAGATTGGCCACTGGCACTTTGAGATAAGGCTGGATCAGGGGAGTAACAAGAATGCGGACGTCTGCCAGCGACAAGTATGTAGTAGCTGCTGAGACAAAATGAGACGCTGCTTCCTTGATCCACAGGTTGGGGTGCATTCCGAAGCGAGCAACGGTGTCAATCAGCTCCCAAGTCTTCGCACGTTGTAGTAATCCAACCTCAGCCATTGTTGCCAGAGACCTAAGAGCCTGCTCAACAACGAACTCCTGTGGGTCGGTCAAAGCCTGCAGCATAAGGGGCAGAACAAAGTTTTCCACATTGGCGCCCCCGATGTATACAGCAATGCCCACGATCGTCTTGAAGAATGCGCATTTTAGCAGCCAGTCCTGGTCATTGAGATATGTGTTCAGGTGGCTGAGAATTACATCTGCTGATCTTGCCTCGCCGAAGAAGACACATAGACTTGAAACAGAAGTCAAAAATGCCCGTCGTACTGCATTGTCGGTGTCAGTGAGGAAGACTTTGGTCTGGCCTTCAAATTGTTCCAGCATTTCGGTACGAGTCGCGTCAAAAGCTTCTGCATTGGCGATGGTATCTATGCCTAAGTCGTCTCTATCAACCGCAGGCAGTGAACCGTCGGCGCGCAGCGCCTGCATGACATCCAGGAAGTGAGATGCAGTGTCGGCCAGGCTGGCCAAGCAAGCCGCATATGTTGCTCGGACTAGCGGATTTTGCGCGAATCCCTTGCTTTTCACGAATGACTGCAGCCTCGGGAAGATATACTGCGTAAACAAGAAGGTGTTGACGGGGGAGACCACTTTCACCAATGCCAGAAGTTGCGTCATGGTCCTCAGCACGGCTACCAGTACCATCTCGTTGGAGTCATCGAGAAGTGGCATTACATAGGGCAAGATCCGGTCCAGTTTCGCTTCATCGGGGAGATGCTCTGCGAAAGCTAGTAAAAGCTCGCATGCGCGCATCTTCGTGGCCGCTCGAGCCGAGCTTCGCATGGAAGCAGTGATGACATTCAGGAGTATGAACGTGCCATAGTCTTGCGATCCAGCTTCAGCTGAATGAGCAGTATGCCGTCTGTTCGGTAGATCGATCTGCAGCGGAAAGAGCCCACGAAGGTAGATCGATCTTGGTATATCTGACATGGGTGGCTCTGGGTCTTCATACCCTAGCGATACAGAGAGCATTTCGAAATCTTCGTATATCTTATCAATGCGGTCGTCCGCCTGGCCATTATTCACGTCGCCCACAGCCACGGACTTCCGACCAAAGCTCGGATCTGTAATCTCACGCAGCAACGTGTGGAGGTGGTTGTAGAAGTACAGAGGAAACACTTTGCCTTTATATTCCTCCAGATAATCGTCTGCGTGCCAACGATCTGACGGCTCGAGCTTGAGCATACTGGTAATCATCGCGCGCAAATGGTCGTCGTCGATCTTGCCCAGCAATGAAACAGTCGGGTCGTATTCTCCTCGCTTGTATTTGTACATCTGCTCGAGAGTAAACGTGGGCGCCTCTGTAAAAAGCTCCGCCAGCACACATCCTAGACTGAAAATGTCCATGTTCCACTGGACCAGGTTGCCCTCCTGCGGCTCCTTCCCTTGATAGAAACGCTCTGGCGCCAGATTGCAGATTCGCCGGCCTGTTGTATCGTAGTAAGCGGTGAAATCGGCTGGATTGTAATCTGGCAGATAGACTGGCTTGAAGGACGAGGCGAAGTCTGTTAGGTACACCCATCCCCAGGATGTGACCAGCACATTCTCAGACTTGATGTCGCCATGGTAAACCCCACGATCATGGCAGTCCTTGACCGCGCACAAGAGCTGAAATGCAATCCACTTCTTCTCGATATCTTCCAGAAACGGCCGTATGCTGATCCGATCATACAGAGAGGTGTGAATGTACTGCCGCACGAGAACACCGATAGTACTGGTTTCCCGAATCCGAGCATACGGCAAGACATTTGGAATGTCCCTTAGCAGCCTCCGTTCTTGCTTCAGTGCTTTGACATAATGCTGAAAGGACACATCGGGGCCCTTCTTCGTGCACACCTTGGCTACAACAATGCCGTCGTGATGCCTAGCTCGGACAGTCCGTAGATAGCGTCCACCACCCAGTGGCTTTTCAAAGGTGAGGTCGGACAGCTCCGACGTCTCGATAGCACTGGGACCAGCTGGCAGTGCTATCGACGAATTCCCTTGTCCCATGCCTCCACAGGTCTCATCTCAAGTCATGTGCTGGCAGGTGTCGACGCGGCTTGTTCTCGCGCATCGTGCTGCTTACGAGGATACTGGTGCAGTTTCGTTGGGCTGTTCATAGAGGTTTGCAAGAAGGGAATACCGCACGTTCAAGTCCGCATCCTTCACTTTCGATGTTCACCATGTCGCCTGACACGGCCAGGCGCGTGGAGTCAGGTACATGTATGTGGGACAAGGGGAGGGCGTTGGTGGCCACGACTTCTTCACCCCAAGACTTATGGCTATCGGCTATCACAAGCGAGCTTCCAGGCATGGAAGATTTCAAAATTGAAGTTGCATGTGGTGCACACCAACACCAAGTCACCTTACATTCCTAGACATCTCTCCAGCAAAGATGGCCGTCAATGGAGCAACTAACGGCGAAATGCCTCAAGCACCGCACAAACTCTTTGATACGATCCTCGTCCTCGATTTCGGCTCACAATACACGCATCTGATCACGCGCCGACTTCGCGAGCTCAATGTCTACTCTGAGATGCTGCCATGCACGCAGAAGCTGAGGGACCTCGACTTTACACCTAAAGGAATCATTCTTTCCGGCGGCCCCTACTCTGTCTACAGCCCAGATGCTCCACATGTGGATGAGGCGGTGTTCGAGCTAGACGTCCCCATTCTCGGTATCTGTTATGGTCTACAAGAGCTAGCTTGGCATCATGGCAAAGGAGTGGCTGCGGGCGAGAAGAGAGAGTATGGCAAGGCAACATTGCAGCTGCAGAAGCACGCGGGCAAGAGCGCACATATCGACAGATTGTTCGAGGGCTTAGAGAACGAGGTTGTTTGGATGTCGCACGGTGATAAGGTCTCGAGGCTTCCAGACAATTTCCATACCATTGCAAGCACTGCCAACGCACCATTCGCGGGCATTGCGCACGATACCAAAAACCTATATGGCATTCAATTCCACCCTGAGGTCTCTCACACTCCCAAGGGCATTCAGCTCATCAAGAACTTCGCTGTTGGGATCTGCAAGGCACAGACAAATTGGACCATGGGCGCTTTTGTCAATCAAGAGGTGGAAAGGATAAGAACTCTTGTAGGAGACAAGCAGCAAGTCATCGGTGCCGTCAGTGGTGGTGTTGACTCTACCGTAGCAGCCAAGCTCATGCAGACCGCAATCGGTAAGTGTATTGACCGCTACAACGAACCCTCCATTATTTGGCTGGGATCATGCCCCTACGCAGCAGATCGATGCTAGACACAAGGGTAACTCCTGCTAACCGTCGCAGGTGACCGCTTCCACGCCGTCATGGTCGATAACGGCTGTCTGCGACTCAATGAAGCAGTTGAGGTGGAAGCCACGCTGAAGGAAGGACTCAAAGTCAACCTGACAGTGATAGATGCCAAAGATCGCTTCCTCAGCAAGCTCGCCGGAGTTTCGGACCCAGAGAAGAAGCGCAAAATCATCGGCAACGAATTCATTGAGATCTTTCAGGAGGAAGCCAAGAAGATTGCTGCTCGCGCCGAGAACACAGACCGTGCTGGCAAGGTCGAATGGTTCCTCCAGGGCACTCTCTACCCGGACGTGATTGAGTCGATTTCATTCAAGGGACCCAGCGCCACAATCAAAACACACCACAACGTCGGCGGATTACCAGAGAAGATGGACCTCAAGCTCATCGAGCCTCTCCGTGAGCTCTTCAAAGATGAAGTACGCGCTCTGGGCACCGAGCTTGGTATTCCAGAGAATCTCGTCTGGCGCCACCCTTTCCCTGGTCCAGGTCTTGCTATTCGCATCATTGGTGAAGTCACCACGGACCGCATCCGCATTGCTCAAGAGGCAGACAAGATCTGGATCGAGGAAATCAGGAAGGCCGGTTTCTATCGCGAAATATCCCAGGCTTATGCTGCAGTATTGGGGGTGAAGTCCGTGGCTGTCGTGGGAGATCAGAGACTTCATGGCGAGATTGTGCATCTTCGTGCTGTGCAAACTACCGACTTCATGACTGCCAATGTCTTCACTGGAGCTCCTATGGATTGGTTCGCCAGCGTAAGTGATCGCATCGCGAACGAGGTTCAGGGTGTGGCACGAGTGGTGTATGAGACTACCAGCAAACCACCTGCCACTATTGAATTGGAGTAAGGGGCTCGAACATGGAGCGAAAGCATCGGATTGCAAGGCGTTGGCAGGCATGAGAGGGAGTGGTACACGAACATGCTAGATAGCGAGGCGTTGGGATGTGATGTAGAAATCGGACCGTGAACAGCATCCTATGATACCCCAGAAGCAAAATGAAACATGATTGAACGAGTATTGTACAAGTTCCATTCTATCAAGCTGAGTTACTGCTCTTTGGTGTCTTCTTTCGGAACACCTCGAGAGGTCTGAGACCACCTACGCGAAAGCATCGTCTGGCACATATCGATATCACTTTTCCTTCACTTCCCCTTCACTTCACTAGTCGCATCCCGGCACAACACCAGCCCCATCTTGTCATCATGCCGTTGTTCGGCCCACGAGATCCACAGTGAACGTGAATGGCAGCTGGTACAGGTTGTGATACGGTCCGTGCCTGAAGTGAGGTCATAATCACATCGTCATAATTGCCAGAGAGTTTTATAGCAGCAGTCTCGTACCCCATTCTCCAGCGAATTCACACACCCACACACACTCCCACACACACAGACCTGCATATCCCAACATCAAGCTCCGAAACGCTTCGACATACCCTCAACAATCAATCCACCCACCGCACTTCAACCACCACCATGTCTTCTACATCAAACGTGGGCGACCGTCGCACTTACGAGGATGGTGACCAGGTAACTTGGGCCCCTGCACCCCACTGAGGCCTCGCCATTGGAGGGACTTGGATACTGATCAGCACGCAGAAAAACTACTCCGACGCCGAGCTGCGGGCACAGAAGGAGGCCGAGCGCTTCGACGAGGGCAAGAAGAACTCACACAACGCGATTGATGCCAAGGACGAGCGCTCCATTGCCAACCGCCTAGCTGCAGAGGAGAAGAAAGACCAAGAGGCGGATTCGGAGAAGAGCCAAGAAGCATTCGAATCGAAGAAGGACGCGACTTTGCCGGTAAGTCACAGCAACTACCAAGCACGGCAAAAGCATGTCCCAGCATATATGCGACCCACTGCGAGTTCGACTGGTCACCAGCATGAGCAAAGCTCGCGATCGAATTCAAGGACATATCTCATGCAGCCTGCAAATACCAGCAACCAAGACGAGAGGAAGTAGCAACTGATGAGGCATCGACAGGCTCGCAACCACGGCAACGAGCCCTCCAAGGGCGCTAAGATTGACCAGGAGCTTCGCGAGGAGGAGGAGGTGAGAGCCCGTAGTACCCTGCCATATCGAAGACAATTGCTAATCTTGTTTAGGCAATCCTCAAGAAAAAGGGCGATTTCGGCCCAGCTGCTTCAAACTAAAGCTTTTCCTTCTTTTTGAGCATACTACCAACCAGCGTTGCCGCATGGAGAGTGAGCAGTGGCAACACAGAGCCAGAAAACACCACGATGAGATGTGCAGATGATACCATTGGGCCAGGAAGCTCAAGATCGGCATATGGTTTGCCGCAGAATAGAGCATAACCCCAGGTTCTTGAATCCAGAGAAGTTTCTGTCAGGCCAGATCGATGTTACCCTGCCCAGCTCATATCACTCCGTGTCTCACTACTCTTCCCACTAGACAGCAGCACACCATCGGCCTCGACCAGACTGATGAACTTGCTCGGTATGCACACAACCGCGAACCACTCTAGACTGTCACGCTTATGATTCCACCTGTGCAACCCGAGTCAGCCATTAGTCTTTTCCGCACGCGAAAAATCATATCACACGTATCTAACTTACCAATTGAGCCCTTGCGTCGCGCAATCCGTCGAAAAAAACGCACATTCCCATCCCGGACTTCTCAGAATCGGAAACTT
Organism: Mycosphaerella sp. Ston1; assembly: GCA_000504405.2. Lineage (NCBI taxonomy): Eukaryota > Fungi > Ascomycota > Dothideomycetes > Mycosphaerellales > Mycosphaerellaceae > Mycosphaerella > Mycosphaerella sp. Ston1. Next base: position 46,504 of record KZ105357.1, read on the forward strand.
GATCCCTTTCGCAAGTTCCACATATTCCCACTCAAACCGGTGCAAATCAATCTTATACGTTCGAACATCTTTTCTCCTCTTCTTCAACAGACGCCTGCGATGTTCCGAGGAAGCCCACGCCGAAGAAGTTGTGGTCGACACGAAGAGCGGTGAGTTGCAATTGTCTTCGTCGTCGTCATCGTCGTCGTCGTCAATGTGAAATCCAGGACTATCCAGTTGACGATCCAGTGTCGCAGGACATATAATGTCTTCCCATGAGGCTCCCGTTTGCGTGCCTGTGTCGAAGTCTCCCGAGAGGTGGTTGGGTAGAGTATGAGACGTGCTGTCGGTCACGCGATAGAGGCATTGAGGTTTGGGAGGTGTGGGTATAATCATTGGACCATGCATTTTTTGTGTGTCGTTCTGATTCGTGTACACAAGTACCTTAGGTATGGTAGTTGTAATGTTGTTGTACCACTATGCAGACAGAAGAGGGAGTGATGTCGAGTACAGTAATGTAGTAGTAACGTCGACTTGGAAGAATGGGAAAACAGGCTGAATCGCGATTTCTTGACAATCGAACGACTTAAAAGAGTACATGTATCACCACACCCTTTCTATAGAAAGGTATGATGACCTCGTACCAACCACCACCACCACCCTTACCCTTCTCCCTATGACAATAATCCCAGCGACCAAGCAATTTAATAACGTATTCAATCAATCAATCAATCAATCACTCTCAATCACACAAACGTCAGACAACCTCCCGCAACCTCCCCGGGGCTTGGGCATACTTCTGGCGGGAAGGATTCCAAGGACCAGGTCTTTGGTGGTGTGCGATACCAAAAAGCTTCCTTCCCACCCATTGCAGCCTCCCGGACTCTTGTTGAGGAACCATGAATAATTCCGAGACAAGACTAGGTCTACAATGTAAATTGGTATGATGGTGCCGGGGAAGACTGTAAAAAAAAAGTGTACAGCACCTGCTCGCATCGGAGGAGTATTTGCGCTAATTATTAGCTTCCGTAGCATGGTTCTGAGTGCGTAAGCGCCTT
>KZ105358.1:0-39758 GCA_000504405.2 Mycosphaerella sp. Ston1
GGGCATGACGAGAACCTTGTCGTTATACGGGGCTGGGTCAGTGACCATTTTTAAGCAGGTGTTATCCAGCATCTCGGCATCGAAGTCAATGTTAGGAAACTCTTTTGCGATTTCGTTAGCGAGGCTGAGGAACAAGCCGTCGGACATCTTCATGATTGTGGCCTTGTGTACCACGCGGACCTTTGGCCTGCCAATGTCTTGAGCGTATTGGAAGGCGAAGCGGAGGACGCGCTCGGAAGCCTCACGGGTGATGAGCTTAATGGACTGCACGACTCCATCAACCACGACGTGCTCGATGCCCGAGTACTCTCCCTCGGTGTTCTCACGAATGAGATGCACGTCCACATCGTCGTAGGGGGTCTTGTAGCCAGCGATGCTCTTGCACGGTCTCACGTTCGCGAACAGGTTGAAAGTCCTTCGCAGGGTCAGGTTGAGTGAGACGTGGCCTTTGCCGATGGGAGTGGCGAGCGGACCCTTGAGGGCAACGTAGTTTCGGGTGATGGAGTCGATGGCCTCGTCGGGAATGGCAGTCTTGCCGTCTTTGAGAATGGGCGTTACGTCGACCGGTTCCCACTTGATGGGCACGTTGGCTGCGCTGTAGATGTCCTTGACGGATTGCGAGATTTCTGGTCCGATACCGTCACCCTCGATGAGGGATACTGTGTATTTGCCCTGTTTGTTTCCCGCATATCAGCACGAGTATTCCATAATAACCCTCGCGCGCCTCGAAGTATGGTATCAAGAGGCAGATCGACGTACATCTGAACCTTTCTGGCCGGGGAACTTGGCGATTCTGTCCTCTGCTGCCGTGGCATAGCTCCGTGGAGCGAACTGAAACGGTGTCCATCAGCGTGTTGTCCTTTGTGCACTCGCTGCAGCCCTATCGGCGGGATTGGCAGCAGCAACAGCAGCATACCTGGGCAAAAGTTGGGCGCGCAGTTTTCATGCAGTGCCGCGATGCCGCAGCTCGGATCCCCCTCGCCAACATCCTTGCGAGTGCGCGAAGAGTGCCACTGGAAGGACAGTCACTTGCCGCGACTGTGCTGAACCGGGTGGAGGGGCGGGCGAGTATGCAGACAGGCGAGATCTGTGGTGGGCGGTTAAGGCGGTGGTGGTCGTGGTTCTGACGAAAAGCAAAGCAGAGCAGAGCAGAGCATGGAAAGCTACCTTACGAACAGACTTCGCGCATATGCGGATCGTCGGATAGAGACGGCGGTAGTTCTACTTTGCTAGCCCAACTACGACGACCTGCTCGTCGGCGGTTCCCTCCTGTAGGACTAGTGACCCAGGCACTCCCGAGCGATTACGGAGTATCATACCTTATGTTCCTGCTGAAGCCATACAGCACAGAGACGTTCGCTACATCACGTGGAGTTCTACTGAGGGACGTGTAGATGGAAATACACATAGTCACACGGCACGATGCCGTCTTGCATGCCACGATGCATGATGCATGGCATCAAAAGTGCATGCGAGCGATACCTTATCTCCCGTGGAGATGGAGAGCCGTGCCTCCGTCGGTTTGACTTTCTCCGATTCTCCCGTAGAACTACGGAGAGAGGTAGAGCTAGAGCTGTAGAATACCTTACCGCACGGGCACTTCCACTTCACAACCTGACCCGAGCCACGCGCGCCGCACTTCACGTCTTCAAATGCTTCCAGACGTGACCCGCCACAGTAAGGAGTAGGTCTATGGGAGTGTGGTAGAGGCTGCTTCTCTTTCCTACAAGACTAAGGCACCTGGTAACATGCCCATTTCGGCCGACACGGAGCGCGAGCTGCTCAACAAGTACAAGCTCACATCACTATACCCGACCGAATGGCCGCATCAGGACGACGACGATGACGATGACGACGACGACGACGATGACAACGATGATGACGGCGCGACTACTGAACAACTCCCGCGAAAGACGTCTTTGAGGCACGTCCGCAAAACGTCCAAGAGCACGTCTAATTCGCGCTTCGAGAGAATCGGCCGACATGCCAGTCTCAGTGGGCCTATCGCTACCAAGACTGCCAACGGCGATGTGGGCGTGCAAAAGGACGAGCCTGACGCGCTGGGCATGGCGCCCTCGGTTGCAGCAGAGCTGCGAAAGAGAGGCCTGCCCGTGGAAGACAACCTCTCCTTGCGCAATAAGTTCATGACCTCCAGCACCACCTTCAATCCCGCCCTGTACTTGTCGCAGGTCCACCAGCAGGCGAGTACCGAGGATCTGCTCCGAGGCTTGGACTTTCTCAGCAGGAGCATTGAGCAGAAGTCGGCGAGTCTGAAGGTCCTGGTGGAGAGCAACTTTGAGCGCTTCGTGCGCGCCAAAGCAACCATAGATACTGTCTATACCGAGATGAGAACGCAGGGGGTTGAGCCCACGCGACTCTCGCAGATGCCACAGGCTGGCTCAGGCTTGAGGCCACACTCGCGTCAGACGAGCAAGACTCAGAGCCACTTTAGAAACACCAGTGGTCCGTTTGGCAGCCAGGCCAAGATTCCGCATATTGATAAGAAAAAGACTGCCTTGACCAAAGAGTCAGAGTATGGAGTGCAAGGGATCAAGGGACCACTTCAGGAACTCGCCATCAAAGCCGAGGAGGTCTGGGGCCCTGCATTAGGTGGGCACGAAAAGGAGGAGACACTGAAGGCGGTCCTACGCTCACTGGAACAGCATCGCGATATTTTTCGCCTGCCTGGGACTGTTCACGAGGCTGTTTTGAAGAACGACTACGATTCGGTGGTGGCTGCTTACAAAGAGGCAAAACAACATGCTGACAAGGCTCGAGAAATTGCTGCAATCGCAGAAGATAATCAAGTGGAGTTAGGAGAGGCCGACGCGCAGCAAATTATTGTCACTGCGAGGATGTGGCACGCCGTAAGTGAGCAAGTAGACAGCTTCAAACAGACCATTTGGCGGCGACTCAAGAACTCGCACGGTCGGAAGCCTGCTAGCGTAGCCGATGAGAATGATCGAGAGCTGCACATGGACCTCATTGCCGTGCTTCTCCAACTTGGTGCCGAGGAGAACCCAATCTGGGTGTGGCTCAACAGTCGCCATCTCTACCTCAAGGACAGGATAGCTCGATCGTTCGAACGAAGCCGAATAGAGATCGAGATACAGCGCCGCAGATTGGCCGCGAATATGGAAGTAGACAACGTCGCTTTGGCCAAACATCTTCGCGCAGCCTCTTCCAGCAGCGGAACGTTGCGTCTTACAAGTCATGCTACGCGCGATCTTGATACAGAGAACGTTCTTCTCTTTTGGGACAAAGTGCAAAGCTCTCTAGCAAATCTACTGTCCCCGCAAAACGGCATTGTAGGGGAATTGCTTGACTGGCATGAAAGTGCGCAGTCGTTCATTGACAACAAGGCTCAAAAATCATTTCCAACGGCTGTCTTTGCGATGCAAGACTACACGAATCTACAATTATCACAGGAGCATATCGATTCTATCCGTCAGCATGCTCTTGAAATGGTTGGCTTGCTGCGAGACAGCGTGAACGCATTATTCCAGGATGCTCCAGTGGACGACATTAGTGATCTCTACAGTCCTATACCGCCCACGCCAAACACTCCTGATACAAAGACCCCGATATCTGGCATGAGACCAAGCTTTTCATTCGATCCGCTGAACCTCCCTCCGCCTGCTCCCAAGTCCGGCAATGCGTGGGAGACGTATGCCTTCTGGCCACCCGGCGCTAATTCTCTTTCCAGTTCCTTCTACTTGGCCAGGCTTGTGGCGATTGCTGGTACCGCATTTGGTGAAATGGCAGCTCTGAGCACAATCCAGATGTCCAATGAACCAGAGAAGCTCAAGAACACCTTAGTATCAGCACGAGAGCGTTGCATCACGTGCATTTGTGCGAGTTGGAGCAGCGATGCCGAAAGGTGTAAAGTGCTTGAAAGCTGGACAAGAAGCGCTGATCGCAGAGACCTCACCCTGCTACCCAACTATTTCGAGGCTTGGTTCGACAAGGTTCTCAGCAATGTGCAGAAGATCGCCTACGTCTCTGACGCGTCCACTAAGAGTGGCGACGTGATCGTGCCTCCTTCTGCAAAGTTGCTGCAAGCCGTACGCAGCACGTTCGTAACAAGCCTGTACAAAGGACTGAGTGGCATGGTTGATAATGCCGAAAAAGTTGAGCTCGACAGTGCTGGACTCGACGCAGATGTTGACCCAGACGGCATCACGATTGCGAGTTATCGCCAGATCGACGTTGATGGAGCAGCCGCTCTCGGGTCAGAAGCACTGAATGCCTCGAACCGCAACGAGCGAATGCTCATCACATTGTCCAACCTCAATCATCTCCGGAGCGAGGTCATACCACAGCTCATATCGCAATTCGAGTCGTCATTTAGTGTCAAACTCACCGAAGAAAGCAAAACCATCAGAGACGTGTTGGCACAAATAGATGCTCGCTTATTCCAATCCTATGTTAAGCCCCTGGTCGACAGTCTCACTGTTACTATAACAGAAGGAATTACGGCCAAAGATTGGGAACCTGCTACGCCTCGTCCAACAGAAGCCCGAGCTTACGTCTACGATGTGCTCATTGTACTCGTTCTCGTCCACGCCGAAGTCACCTCGGCCACGACGAGTACTCTTACAAACCAGATCTTGAGTTACATGCTCGAGCAATGCTCCCTAGCATTGATCAGTGCTTTCAAGCTGCGATCGCATTACACCCTACCAGCCTTGATGCAGGCCACGCTTGACGTAGAATTCATGGCGCAGACGTTGAATCATTACACTACGGACAAAGCTAGCGAAATCCAAAGTCAAATCTATCTCGCGTTGGATGAACGTACCGATAACGATGCAAGGGCTAAACTGCAGGGTGAGCTACCAGAGATGCGAGGTATTCTGAAGAAGTTGAGAGAAGGTACCAAGGGCGAGTTCGGCTGCTTCAGACGTGAACGCAGAGGGAGGAGGGAAGGGAGTGTGAAAGTTTAAGCAGGCTGTCAGTATTGATTCGAACTTGTACAGATGCCCCGTTTACGCGTATGGCATTGTCAACATGAGGACCACTGTAATGTACGTTGCTGCAATGTTCGTGAGATGCATATCGTGAACAGCCAATGGTACGCTTGGCAAAGTGATGAAGACGACTCGTGGTCCGCGTTATCCAACGAGTGAAGTGAAACCTGATCCATGAGCGAGTCGAAGCATTGCCTTAGTGAGCAGGGAAGCTTCAGTTCCTTCCGCGATAGACACAGCGTGCTTTTCAGAGAGCCGTGGGAAATATAGGAGGTATGGTGCATGTGATTTCGTGACAGTCAACGAGGAGTTGGAGGTGGAGGTAAAGCGGAGTGGAAGGAATAACCGACCCCTAGTCCCGCCAAGACGAAACTACATGTAACTCCGACGCGCGACTGCCACGTCGCGAGGTGAATCGATCGTGGAGCTCGACTGTAATTGCGACAGCAGCACCACGAGCTTGCCAACAATACCATTTGACTGATGATGGCTGCTCGAGGAGGCTATGATGTTGTCGTCGATGTTGATGCAGAGGTATGTGTTATATGTCTCACATGGCTGTTTACGCTACGTATGTGCTGACCAGGCCCAGGGAGACCTTGGACATACCGACCTGAACGATGACCTCGAGTTCCATAACTCCAGTATGTCTTACATTCGAGCATTGCTCCGCTACTCCACTGATTCGTGATGCAGCGTTCGACCAGAGCACCAACGCCCGTACAAAGATACAGCCCGACGCGAGCCAGACCGGCGCATTCCCATCCTCGTCGAACACTGGCCCGTCTTCCTCGAAACGCTATCTCTGGTCTATCCAGTTCTATCAACAGTTCTTCGATGTGGACACTTCATCCGTCCTCCACCGTTGCCGTAGCGCTCTCTACCCTCGCACGAATTTCCTCGATGTCCTCGAAGGCAACCCAGATCTCTACGGACCTTTCTGGATTGCAACAACGGTCGTGGTGATCCTCTTCCTCACAGGAACGATTAGTCAGTACCTGGCGTATCGAGGCAAAGGACACTTCGCGTATGATTTTAGCTTGCTATCAGGAGCTGCGGGATTAGTTTATGGCTATACCATATTTGTGCCCTTGGGACTATGGGGAGTACTGAAGTGGAGCGGGAGTGAAAGTGCCAATCTTCTGGAGTGCTGGGCGCTCTATGGATATGCGAATTTGATATGGATTGTCGTGGCACTCGTTAGCTGGAGCCCCTTGACTGGTAAGTCATGTACATTACCGCTGAGCTTGCACGAGCGGGATGTACTAACGGCGTATGATAGCTCTGAACTACGCGTTTACTGCGGTTGGACTCGCATTCTCGGCTGTATTCTTGACGAGGAATCTGTACCCAATCGTATCTGCGATTGATGCAAAGAGGTCCAAGGTATTGCTCATTGTGGTCCTGGCGCTGCATGCGGGTTTCGCTATTGCCATCAAGATTTTGTTTTTCGCGCATGGCAGTCCGGTGTCGAACGCTGGCGACGCACCAACAAAGGGAGATAATGCAGGAGACGATGCAGCGGAGCAGATGGCACGTATGTTCTTCTGAGCATAGCCTCGCCTGTGGTCCAATGCACGAGACGATAATGTTATGAAATAGCATGCGAGAAGGAATTGCCTAAGGCTGGCACCTCATATTCGTTCTGGTAGTCACCATATCTAGAGTGCCAATGGACGCATCGACACGTGCGTGGTGCACCCTTCCTAGTATGGGTTAAAGAAAAGTGTTTCCGATTGTTCTTCCCTCCATCGGATCGAGCCAGAGCCAAGACGTGGTGATGATATCGCCGTGACCCCACCACGCTTCCAAATCTGCTGCCACTTCCGTACCTCTGCGGCAGCGACAAATTCCCCGTCATCATTTGACTGTGCCCACGAGTGCCAATTCGCACATTCTGCGTCTTCATTTTAGCATGCGAGAAGATTCCCTCAACCCTGATCCACCTCCCAAACCGCTTCTCCCGCACAGCACTAACAGCTGATTACATTCCCCACTAAGGACACCCACTGACAAAATACCATTCGCCACCTAGACTGCGGTCTCTTATCACTTCACGTGTAATATCACTTGTCCACCACATAAAGTGTAGTCATGGCACCCAAGGGCAAGAAAGGGAAGAAGGGCGGCGACGACTGGGACGAAGGTCTCGGCGAGACTGTCGACCCGATCGCACAGACAGAGCAGGAAGCCAAGGCTACCGATGCTGCTGAGGATGAAGAGACTGGCGGCGGCGGCTTGATGGCCATGCTGAAGAAGAACCGTGAGAAGCGTAAGAAGAAGGGCAAGGTTGCCGACAATGACTTCCTCGATGGCGAAGACCCGACACAGGACGGTGAAGGCGTTCCTGCTGCGCCTGCGGTGGATCTCGCTGCAAAGGCACCAGAAGAGGCCAATATGGAGGACGAAGATGTATTCGCACAGCCTGCAAAGGGCAAGAAAGGTGGCAAAGGCGCCCAGCAGAAGAAGGCCGACCCAGAACCTCCAAATGATGATGAGGATGATGAGGAAGAGGGCGGCGTGATCAAGACTAAGGCGCAGAAGGAGAAGGAGAAGAAGGAGCGTGAGAAAGCACGCAAAAAGGCGGCTGCGAAGAAGAAGACTGCTCCAGCACCAGCAAAGCAGGAAGAGAAGAAGGCCGAGGTGGCTCCCGCGCCCACTTTGGAACCTGCAGCTGCTGGTGGTAAGAAGAAGAAGCTCAATCCGGCGCTCGCAGCGCTTCAGAAACAGCAGGAGGAGCTGCGCAGGAAACAGGAAGAAGAGCAGCGCGAGCGCGAGGAACTAGCCAAGCGTGACGAAGATGAGCGCAAGCGTCTCGAGGAAGAGGAGAAGGCGAGAGAGGAAGCCAAAGCCGCTAAAAAAGCAAAGGAGAAGGCCAAGATCGAAGAGATGAAGAAGGCTGGCACCTACAAGACGGAGAAGCAACGTCAAGACGAGGCACGCCAGAAGCTGCGATTACAACAGATGTTGGAAAGCGGCGTCAAAGTTGCTGCGTTGGAGGGCGATGCGGAGGTCAAGAAGCCATCTGTCAAGGACCAGCGCAAAAAGAACCCACGTAAAGAGGCCGAGGAGCGGAAGAAGGCAGAGCAGGCTCGTGAGGCAGAGGAAGCACGCAAGAAGATGGAAGAGCTGAGACTGAAGGAGGAGCAGGAGAAGAAGCTGAAGGAAGAGGCCGAAAAGGCCAGACTCGACGCTGAGGCCAAGAAGGGTGAGTCCGAGGATGAGCTAGCAGATTGGGAGGCCATGGCAGAAGCGGAGGAAAGTGGCGTCAAAGATAGTTGGGACGCACAATCCGATGACGAGGAGAAGACGAAAGCTGCAGTCAACGGCAAAGAGAGTGCAGCCGGAGCGAATGGAGCGACGAAAGCCGCTGAGGAAGAGTCGAGTTCGGAAGAGGAAGACTCAGACTCGGACGACTCATCGGAAGATGAAGCCTTGACAGCGGCGAAACGGCAAGCAGAGCAAAGACGAAAGCAAGCCCAGGAGAAACGAGAGAGGGAGCGTGAGGCCGCTCTTGCTGCTGGCTCCAAGGACAACCTGCGCTCGCCGATTTGCTGTATTCTTGGTCACGTCGATACTGGAAAGACCAAACTTCTTGACAAAGTCCGCCAAACGAACGTTCAGGAAGGTGAAGCTGGTGGTATTACGCAGCAGATCGGTGCTACGTACTTTCCTGTCGACGCTCTGCAGAAGAAGACCAACATTGTCAACCAAGACGGTGCTTTTGAGTTCAAGGTGCCAGGTCTTTTGGTCATCGACACGCCAGGGCACGAGTCTTTCACCAATCTCCGATCCCGTGGATCTTCGCTCTGCAATATCGCTATCTTGGTGGTCGACATCATGCACGGTCTTGAACCCCAGACTCTAGAATCTATGAAGCTCCTACGTGACCGCAAAACGCCCTTCATCGTTGCTTTGAACAAAATCGATCGTCTCTATGGGTGGAAGGCCATCTCCAACAACGGGTTCCGCGACTCACTCAGCCTCCAGAAGTCAAGTGTCCAGAACGAATTCTACGACAGGCTGGAGAAAACCAAGCTTGCATTCGCTGAGCAAGGCTTCAATGCCGAGCTCTACTACGAGAATAAGTCCATGGCCAAGTTTGTCTCGCTTGTCCCGACCTCTGCCCACACTGGTGAGGGTATCCCAGATATGCTCAAGCTCCTCATTACACTTACTCAAGAGCGCATGACAAAGCAGCTTATGTACTTGACCGAGGTAGAGGCAACAATTCTCGAAGTCAAGGTCATTGAGGGCCTCGGAACTACAATCGATGTGGTGCTGTCTAATGGTATCCTCAACGAAGGTGATAGAATTGTCCTTTGCGGTACAGATGGACCTATCTGCACTGATATCCGAGCACTTCTCACGCCCGCTGAGATGAAGGAGTTGCGTATTAAGTCGCAATATGTCCACAATAAACAGGTTAAGGCGGCTATTGGTGTCAAGATTGCCGCCAATGGTCTTGACACGGCTATTGCAGGATCTCGCCTCCTTGTAATGAAGGACAAGAATGACGAGGATGAACAAGACGATCTCGAGGAGGAGGTTATGGGTGATCTCGAGAATCTCATGTCTCGTATCTCCAAGACCGGCCGTGGTGTCACTGTCCAGGCATCCACTCTTGGTTCTCTGGAAGCCTTGCTCGAGTTCCTCCGCGTTTCCAAGATCCCCGTGGCGAATATCTCCATTGGCCCGGTGCACAAGCGCGATGTCATCACAGCTTCGACCATGTTGGAAAAGGCTAAGGAATATGCCGTCATGTTGTGTTTCGATGTCAAGGTTGACAAAGATGCACACGAATTGGCAGATCAGATGGGCGTGAAAATCTTCACGGCAGACATCATCTACCACCTCTTCGATAATTTCACTGATCACATGAAGGCGATTGCCGCAAAGAAGAAGGAAGAAAGCAAGATGCTTGCTGTCTTTCCTTGCATACTCAAACCAGTGGCCGTCTTCAACAAGAAGGACCCTATCGTCCTTGGTGTCGATGTCGTTGAAGGAAACTTGCGTCTCCATACCCCTGTGGCTGTCGTCAAGCACAATGCCGTGACTGGCGTCAAGGACATCTTCACCATGGGCCGAGTCGTGTCCATTGAACGTGACCACAAGCAGCTGGAGATTTGCAAGAAGGGTGCGCCTTCTGTAGCCATCAAGATTGAGGGCAGCAACCAACCTGGTTATGGAAGACAATTAGAAGAAAAGGACATTGTCTACTCACAGATCTCGAGAGCTTCTATTGATACGCTCAAGGAGTTCTATAGGGATGAAGTCGGCAAGGATGAGTGGACCTTGATTGCGAAGCAATTAAAGCCCCTCTTCGACATCGCATAGGCTGAGCATGGTTGTAAGAAAGAAAGTACATGTAGGGGTTCTTGGAGATGTCACATTCGGGCAGTGAGCGTTATAGTGCATGGGGCAGATATATACATTTGAGTCAGCTTCCCTGTGCGTAGAACTATCTCTGATGGCAGCATCATTTTCAACCTCTTCTCTCGGCCCATTTCGTCTACTTCTGCAGGCTCTCCAGTAATCCGCCCTCTCCGTCTCTTTTGGTCTCGACCGCTTTGAAGACGTCGCCAATGGCATCAATTCCCTTTTCAGCACGTTCATACGCTTCCTCGCTCCGATCTGTCAAGATTGCCAAATCCCTATCACTCAGCAACCCCTTACCATCAGCGATATCGATCCGCTCGCCATCGTCGCGCTGGAGCAACTTCTGCAGTTCCGCAAAATCCGCTCCTCCGCCTGAACCACCACCAATATTACTTCGAAACCTTCCCTTCTGAATCACTAGCTTCTCCAATCTGCGTTTGCTATCTGCTGACTCCAGCAGCTGCTGCTCCACAGTTCCTTTTGTCGCGAACCGATATACAATAACAGGTCGTGTCTGACCAATTCTATGCGCACGATCTTGCGCTTGAAGGTCCTGCTGGGGATTCCAATCACTATCGAACAGCAGTACAGTATCCGCCGCAGCGAGATTGATACCTTGACCACCAGCGCGAGTGGACAGGAGGAAGATATCGGTATCGCTTTTGGGGTCGTTGAAGTCGAGTATTTGTTGTTGGCGATCGGTCTGTGCGACTGAGCCGTCTATGCGTGAAGTCGCCCAACCGCGGAGCTCGGAGCAGTAGGTTTCGAGGAGGTCGAGTTGTGTTTTGAATTGGGAGAAAATGAGGACTTTATGGCCTCGTTGAAGTAATTCTGGGAGTAAACGATCGAGGAGGAGCATTTTCCCGGACTCTGTGACTAATGTTTCGTCCACTGGGGTGTTGTCGTCGAGGTCAAAGGGGTAGAAGAAATTATGTGGTGAATTACAACATTGCCGAAGCTGCATGACGGGGTTCTGGAGCTTTTTGTTTGCCAATTCTCTTTTGGCGAGGGATAAGGTCTTCGTACGTTCGACTTCTGCTTCATCTTCCGACTCGGCGTCTTCTTCGCTCGCATGGTCGGCTTCTTCCTCCAGTTGCTTGAAGTACTGTGAGTCAGAGACTTCTTCATATTGCTGCTTCTTCTTCGCTCGTCGGGATCGAGGTCCGACACTACCGGTTGTAGCGGGTGTCGAAGCGCGACTTGATTTCGCGCTCTTGTTTGGTGTTGCTGCCTCACTACCAGCTTTTCGCTTCAAGCTACGACTTCTTGCGCTTGCGGGAGTGGACACGCCACTCAAGCTTTCAACAATCTTGTGTTCCAAGTACGATCGACTGTTACCTTCCAGAATCTCATGGTATAGCTCTCGTTGTGTCTGGGTCAACGGGGCATACAGGACATACTCTCGCTTCTTTGGCAGAGATGTTTCCACGTCTGCTTTCACACGGCGTAGCAAGAAAGGCTTCAAGATGGCATGTAAGCTTGACACCAAGTTCTTCTGGCGATCTTTTGACAAGATCTCCTCGTAGCCACCTTTCTCCTTCAACGCAGAGAAGTCGAACCAGGATTCAAAAGATTCAAGCTTATCAAAGATGCTCGGCATGAGAAAGTGCAGCAATGACCACAGTTCAGTGAGATTGTTCTGCAACGGCGTGCCTGTGATGAGCAATCGGTTGGCTGACTGGTATGTTTGGAGCTCGCGGATCAATCGACAGTTCAGGTTCTTGAGACGATGGCCCTCATCAATGATGATGAACTTCCACCCAACATGCGCCAAGTGTTTGCGATCGTTCATACAGATCTCGTAGCTGGTACAGACAACTGGAAAGTCCTGACTGCTGGGATTGCGAAGTCTCTTACGTCTGATTTCTTCTCGCTCTTGCTTGCTGCCATGGTATAGCACGACGGGTATGCTGGGAGTCCATTTCTTAAACTCTGCTACCCAATTGCTAGTCGTGCTCAGCGGAGCAGCAATGAGGAATGGTCCATTGACGCCCTTCTCTCGAAGAAATGCGATGAATGATATCGTCTGCAACGTCTTCCCAAGGCCCATCTCATCTGCCAAGATTCCATTCAGGCCATTTTCATAAAGCGATGTCAGCCAGTCCAGCCCCTCTAGCTGGTAAGTCCTCATCAGCCCTCCGGTGACGAGATCAGGCTGCTTCGCAGATCGCAGGTCTTGCATGCCTATGTCGCCCGTTTGTATATTGGCATCCTTCGTCTCCTCGGCCAATGCCTCAGAGATGGACGCTTGTCCCGCCTTCGCCTGCACATCTTCCTTCTTCATGTAATCAGAGATCTTCCCGCCTCCTTTCGTCTTATTGGCAGGACGACCTCTTCGTGGCAGCTGTTTGGTGGTTGCCTCCGATACACCCTCGGCAGCAGCTGACGCTCTTGTAGCTCTAGTCTGTTGAGCCTGTGCAGTCTTCTCGGCCGTCTCTTCTCGCTTCAACGCTCGTTTTTGGCTCTTCTCGTGCTTGATCTCTGCTGCTTCTTCCTGCTGTGTCATCTGCTGTAGCATAATGGTGCTGTACAGCTTACTTTGGCTCAGCAGATACTCCAATGCCTTGTACTTGGTATCGACAGCCTCGCCTCCGTCTTTCAACTCCTTCGCGCGATCTGCGGCCAACTTCTTCTGGCGCTTCTGCTCCTCTTCGCGACGCGCCTCTGCCATGCGCGCCTCTTCTTCCTGCATGGCTTCTGTAGGACCATCTTCGGGCGAGGTCGGTGGCGTTGACGCTGTTGGTGCAGCTGCGTCTGAAGACATGACGATAGATCAATCACGATACGTGGTTATGGTGCTCAAGCGTGCCTAGCAGTGGATCATAAATGGCGACAATATATATGCATATGTATTCGATACCTGACTTCTGTGTAGAGAGAGACACAAAAGCATTGCATGTAAGGTACGTGTATGGACTAATGTAGGTACCTGTAATTCAGACGGGAGAAGGTCGATGACGAAGACGCGGCTTTGACGCGTCAAACGTGATCCCTGCAAGGAGATCGCCACATCGCGTCTTCCTTCCCAACCTACACCCAGGCCACAGAATATTGGACATACATCTAGCTACTACCCAACTACAACTATCACCACAATTCCCAAACAATAGAACAGCTCGCCAGCCCGACTCGAAGTCACTGATATGTCCGGACTTGGAGACTGAGATGGACAACCGCGCTTCTCAGCTTGCCACCAGGACAACACAAAGACTGCCGCCACAATGGAAGCCAGTACTGCCGAACACGAGACCAGCAGGGAAGCGAAGCTGTTTGCTATCATAGGAAAAAAGGACTTCCTGATCGAGGAACTCCAGAACCAGAATGCTGCCCTGCGCGCTCAGCTGCGGAGCCTCGGTCGCCAACCAGCTGCCGCTCGTGGCCTCGCTGAGAATGACACTCAAGGCGCTTCCGGTGCAGCTGGCCAGTTGGTAGCGCATGCGGGTCGCACGTTGCACACCAGGCCAGCTGAGGCGGAGTACGAGACACCGAATCGTATGCATGACGAGCTGAACTGGAGATATAAGAGCCTCGAAGCGCTTCATCGTGGCTGCGAGAGCAAGATCATGGCGCTCCATGCCAAATGCAAGGACTACAAAAATAAAGCGTGGCAGTGGAAGTTGTATGTCGATGGTCAAAAAGCAAACGGACAAATCTCACGGCCGAACACATCGAGCTCGGATCGCACGCCGCGGCCAAACTTGAAGGCGGTAGAAGGCACCAAGCGTCGTGCCCAGCCGACATCCATATCTCCAGCAATGCAATCAAGTCCACCACATATGCAGAGCCCTACACGGCAAGAGCAGCATCAAGTCTCCCAGCTGCAAATCGGATCAAGTCAGACCACCGCTTCTGTCGATGAGGGCACTCAGCATCGACCTTCGGATGCTCGAACGGAGATTCCAAACAGTAGTGATGAGGAACCTGAACTGATTTCAGAACGCTGTCTGAAGCGGAAAGCGTCACGGTCCTCGGCACGCGAGTCGCCTCCACGACGTATCAAACGGGAGTTGAGCTCTCCCCATACGAATATAGTGGTTAATTCGGAAGACCCACAGCAAAAATGCACATGCAATGACGACGAGTCCTGCCGGTGTGACGAGCTCGATTATATAAGGCCTGGACATCAGCAATCAAATCGATACGGGGGCAGTGGGCGACGTGCTAGCTCCCAGGAACATGTTAAAAGAATGCCTCAGCTGCACAGAAGCGCTTCGTCGCTTTCTGAAGGAGATCCCAGAGTTCGTATGTCGGCTCCATTATCGGCCAGCACGAAAGTCAATGATCAGATGTGTGATCTGCTACCGGGGGCCAGCTCCACGTACTCTTCGTTCC
Source organism: Mycosphaerella sp. Ston1 (assembly GCA_000504405.2). NCBI lineage: Eukaryota > Fungi > Ascomycota > Dothideomycetes > Mycosphaerellales > Mycosphaerellaceae > Mycosphaerella > Mycosphaerella sp. Ston1. The sequence goes on from KZ105358.1 coordinate 14,682, forward strand.
AAGGTAATAAGGATGTTCTGCGGCCTTTGAGTGCCAATATACCTCTAGGGCCGCGACCGAGACTAACTCCAAAACCAACGCTCAAGGGAGCTTGCAAAAGTGTCCGAGGCAAGGTTAGTATTCTGTCTGAGGACGGCGATGACTCTAGTCAGGTCATACCCACCCCCAAGGATGTAGAGATACCGCCGCTTTGCAAGGATGCTACGCTTGATGAACTGCTTACGGGCCACCCGTCAGATCTTACACCCGATGTACCGCGCCATTTGCGAGTGTCGGTGCACAATAATCAAATGCAAACAACTGCAGAATTTCGAACCCCAGGCTCACTCTTCGAGGCCAAGTCACCAGATAAACGACCTGTTGCACCACCTGTGTCACGTGGCATCGAACCGCCCCCACCTCCACCTCCACCTCGTCCAGAAGTAGAGCCCTTGCGCCTGCGTGATGTGCGGACCATGAAGCTGGACGATTTCAGGATTAATCCCGACTATCTTGGCTCGGAATTCGCATTTGCCGATACGCTCCGTGGTAGGGATCAGCGACGGATGTTGCATGTTTGTACGAGGTCTGACTGCTGCGGAGGTGCAATGCAGAGCGTGATAGCCATGGGCGGGCAAAAGGTATCGGGAAAGACTGACGCTCAGGCCTTAGACGACTATCTAGGTCCTCAGTACAAACAAATAATGGGAAACTATGATGCGGCAAAGCGGAAAGAGATTGTGCTGCAAGCACATGTGCACGCGTTCACAAAGCAGCATGGAAAACATCGACAGGCTTTCGAGCGACAGAGTACGCCGGCCAACTTCTGGCGAACTGACTTTCCAACTACACAAGAGAACCTAGAAGACCGGCGAAAATCTCATGAAAGGGTTCGACAGGATGTCGAAGACCGCTACCGCGAAGCTATGCGAGTTGGCGGAAGATGGCGATTCAGAGATGAGTGACCAGTACACAGCAGTCAAAATCTCGCGAGAAGGATCCAATACTTCGTCCTGTTGTGGCGATGTGAGCATGAGGCGCGTGAATATGAGGTATCTTGGCTTCACTTGCTCATAGCCGGCTCATCTAAAATGTTTTGATACAGAATTCCTGTTCAACGCCAATCCATTCCCATCCCATCCCATCCCATCCCATCCCAGTCATCACATCATTACTCTTGCCACGAGCGACTCACACTGCCGCCAAGGTACGAAAAACAATGATTATATCTCGTTGAAAACGTAGACATGCAATCAACTGTCACAGACCACAACACAAGTCCATGAGGCCACCATCACTTGACAAACGTCCCAGAACTGCACCATCTCTCCATATCTTCCAATCTCGACCGTAAAGCCCCGACCTCGGCCTTCAATCCAGAGTTCTCGTTGTCCAAAGCACCGATATGCTCGATGGCACCGATGAGGATCTCGCATTTACTGGGCTTGACTCCTTCTCCAATCCCTTCACCAGGCTTCGATGCTAAAGCAGGCACGGTCTGCCTGAGCTTATCAAGATGCGCGTTCAAATTCTCACGATATCGACGCTCGACAGCGGTGTGAGGAATGCGTTGACGTTTTCTGGCTCGTGGTTTGACCACTCCTCCGTTTGGGACATATTCGTCTTCTTCGTCCTCACTACCGGATCGTTTGATGATGGGTGTGCCTACAGGGACATTGTTGTTGGTGAGTCTTCTTGGTCTGTGGTCTGTGGATGATGCAGGTGCCGTGATGGACCGGAATAAGCTCGGTCTGTCCTCTTGAGCGGAAGATGGTTCCCCGTAAGAACTTCTGGGGCTCTGGGCATTGGACTGCACCCTTTCGTGCCGTGGTGGCATGTTGAGATGATGCGGTGCGGTGTTATGTCGCATATTATGATAACTGTCAACCGGCTCGCTCGTTGGAAAACCAGCTGTAGATGGTGTTCCCATATCCATATCAGATGCCCAACTTGTCTCTGGTACATAGCCCATCGGAGGAGACATTAGCGGGCCACCTTCATGATTGATATGTTCGTCGTAGTCTCGGGAACCTGAGTGGAAGTACTTGAATTCTGGGTCGTGGATGCTGCCAACTGGAAGAGCCTGGCTTTGATGCCACTGATGAAGCGACATCTGATCGTGAACGTACTGGCGTCGCCACACATCTATTGCGCCTTCAGACATCTGTTCAGGTCGCTGGAATGCCAACATAGAGGGCAAACCAGTGCGGAGGATGGCAGTCATGTGAAGCAGAATTCTCTAAATTGGCTTTCAGCAGGTCAAGGGTGGCACATTCAATCTTGAAGAGGGTTCAAGTGCGGCTCAGAGCCTCGCAAGGTGACAGCTCCGAGGCTTCGAGAACAACTGGGGTAGGTGGGAGGGTTCGGGGTTGGCGAAGCATACAGCATCTTCCCGCAGCGGAGTTGGAATGCGCTAAGGGATAGGGTTGTTCCCTAGGTTTGACAAGGGTGCCAGCGTGTACCTATACTGCAATCAGTATAGTGCTTACTTTGTTGGGTTAATCAAGCACGGCCAGCTCCATGATACGGACGCTAATCACTGTCGCCAAGCCAGCTCCGCTGCGGGTGGAATTGGATGCTGTAGATGTACTGCTGCTCTGGTTCGGTATTATTGCGGGCCCATTCATGCCTGGACCTCCTTGAAAGTCACTCCTCCAGCGCAGAGCTATGGGAGCCTGGAGGATAACACCGTGGCCGGGGAGGCAGGGCTGAGCAAGCAAGCATAAATGGTCAAGCGGACGTACCAGTGCTCAATGGCTTTAGTCTCCCGAATGCGGGCCGCAAGCCTTGAGGCGTGGAACGTTGGACCGGTGCAGATCGTGGACCTGCTGGAAAGGTTTTACTGAGAGCAGTTGGCTGCACTCCTACGGAGTCTGTGTGGGTGATGGCATGCCCAGAGCAGTCGGAAAGTGCACCGAAGCGGGAGTTGCACGGAAGCATGGGGGCATATCTGTGCATCGAGGCCCGACGCACAAATGAGGCAGCGTGGCAGCAAGATTTCGTGGCAGGGCTGGATGTGAGAGGAAGAGATCCAGTCCCGACTCCCCAGCAACAGTCAGGGCTCGTTCGGCTTGCGAGACGAAGCGAGCGAGGAGGCGAGGCTTGCTTTGAGATGCAATGGCGAACTTTGTTGTTGTGGGGACTGGGGACTGGGCCCACTGGGGAGCGTTCAAGTGACAAGCGGTACCTCAGCTTAATCAATGACCAGCTCCTTGATCAGCTAGTTCGTACTGCGGTGTCGCTGTCTTCGTCCATTAACCACATTCGTAGGTGAGATGAGTCTAGCAACGCAGACCATCTCGTCATCTGTATTGCCCCGCGCTGATATTGAGATTGCGACATGCCGTTGAGTTCCTGAAATGCACCCGGCTTCTAATGGAGTCTGTCGACTCGATAGCAGGCCTGTTTGGTGGGATATGGGTAGGGGACAACACTCATTTTCCCTTGCAAGTTGCAGTATTGATTACATTGCCTCTCGCTTCGGCCTGTTCAATTTTCTCCAATAGGAAGACCGTGGCTAGTGTATATACATCAGTGGGGGATACAAGCCAGTGAAGTTTTGAGGACGTGCAGCATGATAGGGTGCAAGAGGTACATCGTGAAGGACGGAAGCAATCGTAGGTGCATGTAAGGTAGAAGAAACAGAAGAGCAAAATCATGAGGCAGTGGGCAATGACAACCGCTTACTAAGAGTACGCTAGTGGGTTGGTCCGTTTCGCTGTTGGTTTCCAGGTTTCCATTGTGTGTTGGCGGAATGGCTTGGCGACTGAGGCACCCTTGCATACCCGCCTCTGATACCTTATGTATCATGTCGCACGCAACAACCCGTTCAGATAAGAGTAAGACCTGCTCAAGCCTCAATGTACCTGTCTGTACCTTAATTCTTCTTCTCTGCTCGATGCCTTCCTGTCCCCTCGACACCCATGCCGCCGCTCACCACCATGACCCAGCAGCATCATGTCACCTCCGAGTCCAACACCGCACAAGCTGACGACGGCCTAGCCCGATTTCTCCCCGGCGACCCAGCCAACCCACGGAACTGGCCGTCATGGAGGAAATGGTTGGTAGTATCGAGCATAGGTCTGGTTGATCTTACAGTGTCTTTTGGTGCCTCGGGTTTCTCACCAGCAAGCGAGAGCTTCGCCAATGACTTTGGCATAAGTCACCAGCTCAGCCATCTCGGACTGAGCTTGTACGTGCTTGGCCTGGCTTTTGGACCTATGTGAGCAATATCCCTCTGCTCTCGGTGTCTCTCCAAGGTCAAGCCCGCTATGACGACAAGACGAGAAGGCCGTGGTGAGATAAGACTGCTTCAGAGATACGTGCTTACCTTTGATTTATTACCATTAGGCTCATCGTAAGTCAAAGCAATTGTCTTTTCTGCTTTCAAGTTTTTTGCCTCAATTCGAGGACGAGTCCCGGACAGCCATCGTTCACAGACGCCGCCGCAAACTATGAGACCCGTACTTATCTTTCATCGATAGGCTCCTCTATCGGAATACTATGGACGAACAGCATTATACTTGATTCCCTATGGCATCTTTTTGGTCTTCCTGGGGTTGACCGCTCTAGTAAACAACCTTCCTGCTTTCTTTATACTGAGGTTGCTGTCTGGCGCTTTCGCAAGCGTGACCATTGCCAATTTTGGCGGCACTATAGCAGACCTCTTCGCTCGTGACGAGGTTGGACCCGCGATGAACATATTCCTCTGGGCGGCCGTTGGCGGCAGTCCCATCGGGTTCTTCCTAATGTCCCTTGTGGCTCAGCACCATGGCTGGCGGACTGTCCTCTGGACACTACTCGGCATTTGCGCAGTTCTATGGCTTCAGCTTGTAATTGTACTAGTACCTTTTGGAAATGAGACACGACACTCCGTCTTGCTTCGGAGAAGGGCACGCAAGCAGGGCAAGACAATACCTAACGAGGTTCAAGCGAGATCGCTGAGGACATTGTTCACTGTTACACTGGCGCGGCCCTTCCGTTTCCTGTCCACCGAGACCATCGTCATCTTCGGTGCTCTTTTCAACTTTCTCTTGTATGGCTTGTCTTTTATGTTCAATGGAGCGTTCGGACTTGTGTTTGGCAAAGCAGGCTACGGGTTCGACACAGCTGGTGTTGGGTTCTGCTTTCTAGGTTTGGTCATAGGCATAAGCTTGGGTCCGATCGCTGGCATCTGGCAGGAACGCTATTATCAAGATCAAGTCCATGGGAACAGAAAGACTTCTGATGACTCTCGCATCTCTGAAGCGAGCAATCTCCTCGAGCATGGCTGCTCTACCACACCAAGATACATGCCTGAAGCTCGTGTGCAACTGGGAAAGGTAGCCGCCGTTCTGCTGCCAATAAGTCTCGCTTGGTTTGCTTGGGCTTCACCAGCATATGGTGTACATTGGGTGGTTCCAATCCTTGCGACAACTCTATTCGGTTTCAGCTTCTTTACGCTCATATTTATGGTAGCCATCTACACCGAGGAGAGCTACATGGCTTACTCTGCATCTGCCTTAGCTGGTATTGGGCTAGCAAGAAACATTGGAGGTGCTGTTTTCCCAATGGTGGGCAACGTCATGTATGAGGAGCTCGGTACCAGCTGGGCAGGCACAGTCATAACTGGGCTGGCTGTTCTCCTTGCGCCTATACCCTTTGTCCTTTCACGATATGGGCCGAAGCTCAGAGCGAGAAGCCCTTTCGCCTGCGAGAATGGAGAGGATGATGAATGAGGGTGGGTGGTATTGAGAATGGATAGTACAGCGCGACAGATATGCACATGTTGTCTAGTCCTGCGTCGCATTCTTATCACACTGCCGTACCATGATGTTGTGCTCTTATAGGAATCAATCTTCAAGACTCGATGAAATGGTCGTTACTGCTGCACTCAATCCTCGCTTTGGGCTGCATAGACCGTTAACTCCGAGAGAGATAGGAGGCAGTGCTAGTATTCCGATGCCTGGTCTCCGTCTTCGTATAGCTGATCGATTGGCAATTTTTAACTCTTCGGGGCCGCGTAGACAACGCTGTCGTATGAAGAGGTCAGCAACGCTCGCCAACCTTGGCCCTGCCTGCGAAATGAAGGCAATGTTATCCTCTTATCCTCGGGCACATGGATATCTAGAACTACGACCCCACGTTTGACCTCCTTGGCAAAGACTGTTCCATACATCATCTGCTTGGCCGCAGAAAGCACATCATGTCACCATGGACGTGATGCGTGTTGGCTTGCCCCAAACCGCTCTGACTTGTGTCGATCTAACCTTGTAGACTCGTGTCAAGCTGAGGTATGATCTCATACCAGTGGAAAGTTGCGATCTGATTGCCCCTCCTGTGGAAGAGGCTGATGCTTTACTTATATGACGCAGTAGCATTCCAGCTTCTCGGTTTGAATCACATCAACCAGGACCTTACATACCTCACACCACTCTTTGATACTAAATCACAAACCCCATTCGTGTCAGCAGATACCCATCGACACCATGTCCAGCATTGTCAACAAGATCAAGGGTGCTAAGCCACTGGCACAAGGCTCCAAGCTGCCAACAGTAGCACTGAAGGAGAAAGATCCCGAGAAAGCCACTGTCGATTTGTCCACTCTCGGTGGCAAGATCATCATCGTCGGTGTGCCAGGCGCATTCACTCCGCCATGTTCGTCGCAGGTCCCGGGCTACGTGGAGAAGGCAGAGCAATTCGCCGCAAAGGGCGTCACGGGCATCTACATCGTCGCCGTCAACGATGCCTTCACCACGCAAGCGTGGGCCGAGAAGAATGGATGGAACAATCCTCTGGTGCATATCCTGGCAGACGACAAGGGCGACGTGAGTATATGTCGCGTACCCGGATTCCGGACAGCATGCTGATATCGATACAGTTCACCCGCGCCGCTGGCCTTGATTTCGATGCGTCTGGCCTCCTCGGCAACCACCGATCACAACGGTATGCCGCCATTGTCGAAGCCGGCGCCGTAAGGAGCATCTTTGTGGAAGACGAGGCGCCTTCTGTCACTGTGACTGCTGCGGAGAATGTTCTGCAAGCTGTCTAGTTGTCCGAACAATGCGAGCACTCCATGCTGTAGGAGAGGGGAGAAGCAGGTGATGGAGCTGCATACAGTATACAGCTACATAGTTTCAGGACACAATATTGGTTTGGCAGCCCATCTGAACTCCGTCCGTCCGATAGAACTGCGTCCGGTGCCGTGCGGGCGGTCTAGAGAACTATATGTGTGGACTCCCGGAACATTGTAGGTAGCCCTCGGTATTTACTGTCCTCTTTGAACAATGGGGAAATTCCTCATGGCCTGTATTGATTGTGTATGCCGCCAAGCGTATTATCAACTCCATACTCTATGGCATGTCGACATGTGCGTTGGACAAAGCTGGAAGGTTGAAGTCCTTCTTGCAGCGCACTTTGCCGCCTGGCTTTCGCGGGCGCATTTTAGGTTCCACTCGCCGTCATAATTGCACTCACCGTCACGGCTCACGCGACGAGGTTCTTCTTGTAACGTACATATCACGACTCCCATCTGCTTATGCTTCCTCTGGACAAAGAACCGCTGGAGCTGACTCTACTGGCCCTGACCCCGTCCACCTTGCCTCGTGCAGAGGCAGCTGCACGCCATCTGCACTGGCCTGAAGAGTAATAGAATTATGGCTCCGGCGCGAAAGAAGACTAGATTGAGCAGCGATAACGACGATACGCAGCCTGCCCTAGCCAACGACAACCAATCAGCCCCCAACACGACGAGCCCGCACGATGGAGCCAGACACGTCTCCCTCTCAATGGATCCGAACGCAGCGGGCGTGGTCAGCGGTAGAACTAACAGCAGCACCAGCACCCCTCGGAAATCCTCGCCTTATCAGGCTGCTCCGGGACCCCGCCACAGCTGGTATTCAGCCGCCTCGTGGAAGGCGAAAGCCTCGCCGACTGCTGCAGTGGTTGCCCGAGAGTGCGTATCGGTAGACAAGGGCGTGTCGTCAGAGTCTTCCAGCAAGGAGGACGGCATCCGAAGACCCAGTCAAAGCGTCAGCAACAGCTTCAAGGGCAGCAGTAGGAAGAGTGGTCCGCTGGTGGCTGAGGCGACGAGAGTACACGCTGTGCCTGATCCTGCAAGTGTGCCGAAACCGCGCAAGAGCCTTAGTGCAGACGAGAAGGGAAAGGTCTGCGAGAAGCAGCAGGCAAGATCTCTGCCAGTAGAAAGCAAAGTCATCGTTGAAGAGGAAGCACCCTTGCCTCCCGAGCCTGCTGCTACGCCTGCGCCGTTGGAGGACGATGCGAAGACGGAGACGGCAAACATGAGACCTGCTCCGGGCGGCTGGTTTGGGTGGTGGTCTAGACCTGATGGTGACAGCAGCGAAGCAGATGGGTTGAAGAGCAATAACAAAACCGCCATAGATGACGCCATCGCGGAGCAGGCTACTGACACGCCTCTACCTGGAACACCTGGATTGGATGCACAGGACGATGGCAGTACACAGCAGCAGGACAGTGCCGCAGAAGAGCTAAGTGGGGGGCTGCAGCCAGAAATGAACACCAGCACAAAGTATGGCTCCGCTAGATCGTGGTTCGGCCTCTGGAGTAAAGCACAGAAAGAGCAGGCCGAAGAAGAAGAGCGGCAGAGAGAAGCAGATCGTGTACGGCGAGAGCAGAGTGAGCAGGAGACTGGGGAGCCTCAGATCGAGCAAGCAAGCTTACCACCAGTGCAAGTCACTGAAGAGGCGGAGGCTTCCACCACAAATGTGAAGCCGACCGAGTCGGTGGAGCTCAAGGACGATGAAGATAGGCCTAGATCCTCAGGGTGGGCATTCTGGTCGAAAGACAAGCCCAAGGAGAGATCGAAGGTAAGCGAAGAGGATACACAGAAACTAGTCGGCGAACTCGCAGTGGCAGATACGCCGTCGCAGAGCCATCCCGAGGTGGCGCAGTTTAATGAGCAGCGCGATGCGAACGCTGAGGTGAAGCGAAGCGGGTCACTTCTGCGGCGTGGTCGGAAGCAGAACCTGAAGTCGAAAGATGTCTCTGGTGAAACGACAGCGGCAGCAACACCCACAGGATCACAAGTACAGACCCCAGCATTCTTTACCCCGAACGATACCCCAGAGAGCTCTCCTGCTCCGATACAGAGAGGCAAGCTAAAACAGATCCATCCCAACTTAGTGCTCCCTACCTTTCGAGACACCTACCCGACAGTGAGCGATATGGGCTATCTAGATCGACTGACACGTTACATTGGCTCGTCTCTGCATCTCACGCAGCCCGCGAAGTCTGTGCAACATCCTCATGTGTCGCCGCAGCCCCACAAAGTGCACAACGCTATTGCTATTGGGGTTCATGGGTACGTGATGAAAGTCCAGCACCCACAGGCGTGATTAGATACACCGCTGACCTTTCCAGGTTCTTCCCAGCCGCGCTACTACAAAGAGTGCTTGGCCAACCCACTGGTACGTCTATTCGGTTTGCCAACTATGCTGCAGCATCTATCAAGAAGTGGTGTCTCGAGCATCAACCAGATATCAAAGATGTTATGATCGAGAAGGTCGCACTTGAGGGTGAGGGCCTTGTGAGCGACCGAGTCGACACCCTCTGGAAGCTCTTATTGAACTGGTTGTCCCAACTTCGGCAGGCAGACTTCATCATGGTCGCATGTCACAGCCAAGGAGTGCCTGTCGCAACAATGCTAGTCGCGAAGCTCATCCAACTTGGTTGTTTGTCGCCAAATGCACGAATTGGTATTTGCGCTATGGCTGGCATCAATCTTGGGCCCTTTCTGGAATATAAATCCAGGTTTTTTGGTGGCAGCGCGCTTGAGCTCTTTGATTTCTCGGACAGGACGTCGAAAGTGTCGATTGCATACGCAGACGCTCTCGATACATGTCTGAGGCACGGCGTTCGCATCACTTTGGTCGGAGGACTGGATGATCAGCTCGTGAGCCTGGAGTCGAGCTTGCACACGCCTTTGCACCATCCGTACGTGAACCGGACTATATTCATTGATGGCCAATTGCATACTTCGAACTTCCTGATTCATCTTGTCGTGTTTGCAGCGAAGCTCCGCAACCTGGGCGTGAGTGATCACGGGCTCCTGCGCGAAATGTCGGCGCCACTGGCAGGTAGCATTGTTGGTGGCGCCGGCCACAGCAGGGTTTACGACGATCCTGCTGTGTACCGCACGGCCATCGAGTTTGCGCTCGAAAGTAGCGATGTCTCGCCTGCGACATTCCAGATACATCGGAAGACTTCTATCGACGAGACGCGCAAGAGCATGGAAGAAGCTGCTTCAAGGCGTGGCTCATACGCTAGCTATCCAGCTAATATGACAGCTGCTAATCACATGCGACGCGGCTCACTTGGGAGTCTTAGTTTGGCTCCTCCAGGAATAGCGCCGGTCATGAGCCCTTATGAGCCTGCTGCATTGAACGGCACTGCAGAGAAGAATCCATTTGTGCTGCCATGGGCTGTGAGAGGTATGCTCGAAGAGGACATTGTCAAGAAAGATCCGAAGCTGCAGCTGGAGGTCAAGGAACTCGTTAAGGAATTCGAAGAGTGGAAACCAACGAGCAAAGTGCTCAAAGATGTCAGGTTCCGGTTAGAAGGAGTAAGAAGCATGTTATGAGCGAGCGTCTTTCCAGGATTTGATTACCTACTTTTCGAAGCGCTGCTTGGGCATATGCATTTTTTTTGATGCCGACTTGAAGCATAGATATAGCGATGCGTGCGGAGCATGAATGGTCTTATTTTGAGCGCTTTTGTAGATTTTTCGGCAAATAGATGTTCACCTACCTGACCTTCAGGTGTGAAAATTCAACCCCTATGACCACCTATATGAAATTCAACCCATTCTGGGCGACGTCTCACAACTCCCCATGGTCATCTAGAAATGTTCCAAAAGGCTCGAGGGGTAGAAGCGTGCAGGAGCATGAGGTGGATGAGGATACCAGCATGCAGGTAATGTTGCAAGCGGTATGACTGTACATCATCATACATACCTTACTGTAGGGAGTAGTAATACTGTACCTGCCCTGTGCCAGTTGAAAGGCAGAATACATGTAGTAGTAGCACGGATTATATAGCAAAAAGTCAAAGTTGGTATTATGTGCTAGCTACATACCTACCTACCTTACGAACTCTTACTCCTTGCGGCTTGCCCAATTTTCGTCACTTCATGTACATAGTATCTCAGCCGCATCATATCATGGGTCGGAGATTGCGTAAATCATTGTTGCTGCAGGCAGACTGGGATGGGTTGCCGCCTCCCCTTGGAACATCTAATACGAAGGAGTATTGTGGGCCTTGTTTATAGCTTCCCAGTCTGGTCCAGCAGCGGCAGCGCTCGTCTCCCCTACGGCACCAGTAGTACCTCTGCTCGCATCTACAGGTAGACCAGCATGTTGTTGAGATGCGAGGTTCGCACCACTTTGTTGGTATGTCGCCGGATTGACCGGAGTGTCTGCTGTGGTTCCAGCTGAAGTAGTCGTGCCAGCGGCAGTGACAAGAGGATGATCGAGAGGTCCATTTGCTGTGTTCTCCTTGATATGTACGGGACCGGAGGGAGTCGATGATGTAACATCGTCCTTGTTGTCCTTGTTGTCCTTGTCTTCCTTGTGTCTGTGCAAGATACGATCAATCAGTGAAGGCTTCTTCTCCTTGTCTTCATGCTCATGATGCTTCTCCTGTTTCTTCTCAGCCTTCTCTGCGGCATGACGACGTTCCTTGTCATCCTTCTCGTGCTGTTTCTGGGCATGGTGGTGTTGCTTCTCAAGCTCTTTCTCCTGGTGCTTCTCTTCCTTGGCATGCTGCTTCTCGAGCTTCTTGTCTTCGGGAGATGGCTTGTGAAGTTTGTTATGCTTGTTAGGATCTTCAGTGCCGTAAGCGGCGTGGGTGGTGTTGAGAGGATCGTTGTGATCGTGGGTAGCGGCAATTGAGCCTGCACCCACTGCGCCGGCACCACCAGCTATTGCAGCGTCGCGACCATAATGGGTATCATCGCGGCTGGTGTCCGTCTTCAGGTCACGAGAGGTAGCTGGCACGCCAGTCTGAGCGATGTCGGATCGAGGTGTGGTGGAACCAACGGTGGCAGATGCCGGTTGTTGCGTTACGCTGGGGTCGAAAGTCGAGCTCGATTGAGCAGCAGCCAAGGGGACTTGCTGCGAGCTCCCAGGCAGTCCGGTGGTCTGTGTTGTTGGGTTGATCTGGTCTCTGGTAGCAGCATGCGCTCCGCCAGCACCAAGAGTACCTGCACCAACTGGAGCTGCAGCGTCACGGTCATTGCTGTGGTGAACAGTATTAGATGTACCCGCATTTGATGCTAATGGGGCGCTCGTTGTTGAGCTCGTGGTTGATCCTATACCAGAATGTCCCATTGTGGAAGGTTGAGCAGCAGCCGAGGCGGCTTGCTGCGAGCTGCCGATTAGACCATCAGTCTGTGTTGCTGGGTCGGTCTGGTTTCTAGTAGCAGCGTACGCTCCGCCAGCACCTAGAGCACCAGCACCACCTGCAACCGCGGCATCGCGGCCATAGTTGTGGCCAGCAGTGTCAGATGCACCCGCACCCGAGGCTAATGGGGCGCTGGTCTCGCGCGCATCGCTAGCAAATGTTGGACCTTGAGCGCTTGTCGTTGAGCTCTCACTCAGCACTGTACCAGATTGCCCAATTGTGGAAGAAGGTTGGTCTCTGCCCGTGTTGTAGGCACCAGCACCTAGAGTGCCAGCGCCAGCGCCCAATGCACCTCCTGCCAGAGCCGCATCAGGACCAGTGTGGTCGGACGAAATGGCGGCCTGTGTAGTGGCCGCCGAGGGTTGAGATGATGAAGTACCCGCAGTGCTGGAAGAGACGGCATGCGGATCTTCGCCACTAGCAGCAGGGAACTCGCCAGGCACATGTGGACCGTGGGCAACAGTATCGCCTGGACTTCCGATATAGAATGAGCGGTCCAGGAACGTTGCACCTTGAACATCAGCCGGTGCTTTGTTAAGCTGTGTTGTACCCTCGTTGTTGTGCACACCACCAGAAGGAATACCGGTGCTATGCTGGGAAGATCCCAGAACACCAGTATGAGGGCCGTCCGAGTGTGATTTAGGCACAGACTGTCCAGCAGGTTCTCTCAAACTGGATTCTGGTGCTCCCACAGGATTGATGTGACCTGGGGTAGCACTGGTGGCGAGAGGGTGTGATCGCTCAGTGAGTAGCTCGGGTGCTGTCGTATTTGAAGTTCCACTCGCGTTATTCTCGCGAGAGGCACCGTATGCAGTGCCTGCGCCAACTCCTGCGGCAGCAAGACCACCTGCAATGCCAGCGTCGCGTCCGAGATGAGACTCTTCGCCGGTGGCAGAGTGGTCTACTCCGGGTGTCCTTGTCGCGCTGGAATCAGCCAAGCCTAATGTTGTGTTATCAGTTGTGCTTGAAGCTGTAGGCTGACTATGGCCGGTCGAGCTCGCACCAGTCAGGCTACTGTCACCGAGGGGCATGCCTTGAGAGGAAGAGGAGGACCCCGCAGCTCCTGCGAGGATAGACTTGCCCTTGTCTGGATTGTTGTCATGAGCTCTGTTCATGACGCTGCCACTTCCAGCATCGCGACCAGCACCATGTGAGCCTGACTGATCTTGAGCAGCTTCTGTTCCAGTCCGGCCATCGGCCAGACCATCAGTCTGCCCAGCACTGGTGTTATCGTTGGCGCGCGCACTGTGCTGATTCGCTGCATTACCTCCAGCTCCGAGAGCTGCGGCGCCTCCTCCGACAAGTGCAGCGTCTCTGCCGAAGTTGGATTCCGAGGCCGCATGTTCACGAATTGGTAGAGTCGACTGGTTATTCGAGGCTGTAGACGAGCTTCCCAGTCCAGAATGATCAGTTACAGTTGCAGTAGTACCGTGAGCTGTTTCATCGTAGTTTTTGCGACCTGGATTTACGAGTTGCTTCAATATGCTGTGATCCTTTGCTTCAGCGTGTGTTTCGAGCTTCGAATTTGGGTCGATGGCGGAAGAAGACGCAAGCGCTGTAGAGTTCTTGCCATTGCCTTCACCACTGACTGCGGGAGGACTATGATATGCAACCTCGTCAGGCCTGAGAGATGGTGTGTCAGTTGCACTGTTCGGCTTCTCTCAAGATCTACTTACTTGTTACTATCTGGGTATAGCCGGCGTCCTATTCCGGTCTCCTTCTGCTCTGGGTCTGCCTGAAGATTTGATGAGTTTGATTCTGGCTGTGCCGTCGTGGCGGTCGTGCCAAATGCCTGTTCGTCAGATCTGGAGGCTGGTTAGAAGGAGGTGGACTCTACTAATTGCCGTAGATGGCTTACCTGTCTCCGGCTGGGTTTGCGGTCTGTTGCACAATGCCTCCACTCTCTTTCTGATGTCCTGCTTGTCCTTCGGGGTAGAGAGTTGAGCTGTCCTTCGTACCCTCATTCGATGCTGCCGTATTTTTGAGCGTATGTTCCCCGCTGCCGTACATGGCCTCGTCGTCCTTGTTCGAGCCAGGAGATCTAAGGTAACAATTCTCAGTTCGATCCTCGCGGAGAGTAGGACGATCGACTTACAGAATCTTTTTGATCTTGTCCATGCTTGCGGATAGTGAGGTAGTGACAATGTGATTGTTTCCCACAATGTGAGTAGTCCACGACCAAAGAGACCAGCTACATGTACCTACATTGTTATATCTCTTTGGTCAAACAAATAACCACCCAACTTACCTGTTTACACGAGCGGGGCACTTCAGCTCATATGCCGACGTCATGCGCAGCTCGATATCCTCTAGCTACAAGCCATGGCGAACAAACTTGGCGATAGACGGACAGCGGTGTGCGACAGGGCGACAGAGCGACAGTGCGACGTGTAGGTGGCTGAGGTCATGAGTGGTCTCTATCCAACTTCTTCGTTGTGTAGACGTGGAACCTCGTCCTACACAGGAAGCTACACAGAGCATCAAAGCCAATCTGGATCACGCAACAATGGAAGAGATGCACAGTTCTTGGGAGTAGCGAGACTCCAGCCTTCGAGAATCGGACTTCACCAACCACTTCTCATGCTGAATGACAAAGGCTCATAGGCGGATAGCCGTTCATCGCTGTCTCGAGCCACGTAGAGCGATTATTAGTTGTAGCCTTGAGGTAGAGGCGGTGTTGAGGACATTGAATGTGGCTTGCGTGATCTCACGTGCGCATGTAGAGCTAGTTCTAGTAGGTCAAGGTAGGCAAAGAAACATGCTGAAGACATGAAGACATGGAGAAGACATGAAGTTCTAGGGACTGCCCAGGATTGTGAGTCGTTGCCGACTGTTATCGACCCGAAGCCGATGGCATTGGCAGCCTAGGATAAATAAAGTACCTTGCCTTACCTTTACGTATTCTATACTTCTGCAGCCTCATGCTTTCCATGTCTAGGGATGAACCTGATTCTTGAATGCCCTGGGAGGCTGGGAGGCTGGGAGACTGGGAGACTGGGCCGCTGTTGTTTTCCCTTCTCGATTATTCTCGATTATTCCTGATTTCTCCGACCCGCGGCTCTAGTTCTAGGTCTAGTTAGTTCTAGGTCTAGTTAGTTCTAGGTCTAGTTAGTTCTAGGTCTAGTTAGTTCTAGGTCTAGTCCTAGTCCCGGTTCCAGCTCTAGTTCGAGTCCGACCCGGCGAGCCTTTGCCGCGCCCGCTCCGACGTGGCGTAACCTATGCCCGAAAGCGCAACGTCGGCCGGTTAACCGTTAAGGTGGGAGAGACTTCTTCGCACGGTAAAAGTGCTCTACTACCGTCTACGTAAGGTGAGGTATTCGGCTCGACACGCGGCTACCATTCCCCCTCTGCCTCTGGTGTGCTGCTGCTCTGCAGATGGATGGCGTCTCGTGGAGACCGACCGACCGAACAAGCCGCCCTCTCTGACCGTCCTCTGTCTACCACTTTCCATCCTATCACTACCAACTACGACTACTACCACTACGACTAACACTACTGCCATACCCTGTCGCCCTCCGTAACAATTGCGTGACGTTCACTTCATGGTCCCGCTTCACCGACACACGAAGTTTCCCACCCCCATCATCTCCCTCCACCTCTGCCCGCCGTCATTGGCGAGCTATATGCTCTATCGCGTACCTTGACGCAACCCCGTCGGCTCTGGATGATCTCACGGGCCTTGAACTGCATGGCACAAGGAAATCCTGAGCTGCAGCATCCCTCGCTACCTGGACTCGCTTCCTAGTCATATCATACTTCTACTTCTTCTACCCTTACCCAGCCAGCCATGGCCATCCGGGAGCGAGCCCGCGCATTGTTCAAGTCGAGATCCAAAACAGACCGCGACTCGCAAACCTCCGAATCTTCCAAAGCCTCTACAGAACGTTGGCCGAGTAACGTCTACAAGCCTGGCGAGCCTATGCCTAGACCGAAGTACCGAGCAGCGCCCCAAAAAGAGCACAAGGAAAAGCTGGAAGCGTTCAGCTTCGCAGAGGCATGGAGGAGAAAGAGTTTCCAGTCACAGTACAGTCCTATGGGGACTCGGGCACCCAGTCGACGCAATAGTGCCAGGACGCCGGGAAGCCGTCGAAGCAGTTGGATCAGCCTGGGCAGAAAGAGCTTCAGCGGGCCCGGCGCTGATGGCAGAAGCAACAGCATCACTAGCGGTGAAATAGAAAAGAGTAGCATTCGGCCGCGAGAGGGTGCAATGCATATGGGCGCCGCAGTCCCCACTACATTGCAAACAGAGCCAGAAGCAGAAGGAGATGATGATGTTCACAATGGTTCGTATGACTTGAGGATAAGGGAGAAAATAAATGCCATCGACTGACTCGAGATAGTGGGGCTTTCCAGAGTGCAGTCCTACACCAATGGTCTTCCTCCGACTCTCGATACAGCGCACGATCATCAATATTTCACAGAACACGACTTGGCTCTGGCGTTACGGCGCTCTCACTTGGATGGGTCGCATTTGGCTGTTCCTGCCTAAAGGTGAGAGACGTAGAAGGACGCTTCGCACCCGGGACTATTTTGGACATTTTCGAAGCATATTCTGTACAAACAACACACAGCGCATGGTGATAAACCTAGGGAGTATTGCATGCATTTAAAGAGGAGCGTTTTTTCATTCCAGCAGCACTTTCTGATGATGA
The DNA here is from genome assembly GCA_000504405.2 of Mycosphaerella sp. Ston1. Taxonomy (NCBI): domain Eukaryota; kingdom Fungi; phylum Ascomycota; class Dothideomycetes; order Mycosphaerellales; family Mycosphaerellaceae; genus Mycosphaerella; species Mycosphaerella sp. Ston1. The sequence goes on from KZ105358.1 coordinate 31,730, forward strand.
TGAAACTCGAAAGGAGCATATAATGAGCAAGAGATATTGCATCTGTATCGGCATGAAACCAGCAGCGCCGCAGGGAAGCAGTTACTTTTCTTCTCCCACTCCCAAATTGCGGACGACATAGATCTGTAGACTGTGCATATAGTGTATATATGTCTTTACATATCTTGGATTCTTCCATTTCGCAGGCTGTTGAGGCAGATGCCATTCGTCAAACTTCCTCCTCTCACAACCGCTACGGCAGAAGTTCCTACCTGATACTTTATATCGATCTGGCTTCGAACTGCAGAGCTGCATAATGTCTATACGCTTTTGCAGTTTTGACGCGGAAGAATTTCCCTTTCCAGATAAAAAGCGCAGCGAAAGATAAGATCACCACGCCAATCGCGCCAATGGTGTTGAAGACATTCGCCATTCCCACGCCTGCGATCCACGCGGGCATCGCAAAGACAAATATGGTGCTGAACAGATTCCGCACAAACGTCAACGCTGTGAGCGCGTCGCCGATAATGTCGTTGTAAGCGTCTAGCATGTATGTCAGAGCCAGAGATTGCAGTGGAGCTGAGCCAAAATTGCACACGCCAAAGGCGACTGCGACTTGTGACCAGGAGGATCCGTTGTTCAGGGAATAGCCAAACCACCATGCTCCTGCTATTTGGAAGGGGACGAATGGAATGAAGACCCAGAAGCGCATTTCAGGTTCGTAGATGCCTCCGTTGCGCTTGGCGAGTCTGACCACGACCCAGTCTGACAATGGGCCAGAGATCAGTGAGCCCAGCGTGGATCCGATGAATGGAGCGAGGCTCATCAAACCGATTTGAGAGGAGTCGAAGTTGTACGGCGGATCCAGCATATATGTGCTCAACACTGTAGTCATGACAGTAGAATATGCTAGCAGAATGGCGTAGACGAGTGAGCAGAAGAGCACACCTGGTATGGACCACAGGATCAGGAACGGCTGCCATGAGTGCCTGAGGAAGTGCGTCCACTTGCCCGGCGATGTGGTTGTGAGTGCCAATTTTTGCCAGTACGTCTTCCTAGGGATTCTTCGGTCGATGTGTATTATGCTTGGATTGCGCATCGTGTCCGACAGCGAATCATCACCCTGTGCGATTGGTGTTATTGGCTTTTTCTGGTCCTCAATCCCCACCTGCTGATGTTCCGAGACTGCTTGCTCTGAGTTGACGCTGCCTCGCCGACCGTCCAGCGTTGCGTTTTGAATAAATTTTGTCTCCTCGAACCCAAAGATGAACATTGGTAGCTGAATACCAAAGAAAATCACGAACCACCACCAAACCCAACGCCATCCCATGTTTGTTGTAACATATCCAGCAGCGACCACTGCAAGATTACTCCCGACGTTCGCCACCCAAATATATATGGAATTCATCGTCCCTCGCTGGTGTACAAAGTACACATCTGCTATAGTCATCTGGATCAGAACCTCCGCCAGTGCGCCGATCCAGCACTGCAATGCGTTGACCCCCCACCAATCTCCAGCCGTTTGCGTCCGGGCAGCCCAGATCGAAATGCCGAATTGAGCTGCACTGCTGATGATATATACCGACCGCGATCCGTATTTGAGGGCAAACGGAATCAACATCGGGGCACCAAGCGCGAGCGTGGCGCATCCAATGGCATATGTGTTAGTCAACGTGGCACTACTAAAGTGCAATTCGTCGCCCATCGGTCCCCACGTCGGCGATGTCGCATTAATGAATGCGAAGACCATCATGGCATAGAAGGAAGCCAGGAAGAAATTCAGTACTTTTTGTCCTTTGGGCCAGTTCTGTGCATGACATTAGTCTGGGGTGATATGGCACTGCCTTGAGAGCCATCTCACCAAAGGGTCATTTGGGTCGGAAGTAGGACGTGGCTGGAGAATGATTTCTCCATCTTGCTTGTCTGTTCCAAGCAGCTGGGCGAGCTGTATCGTCCCCGGCGGCCATTCTGCGTCATGAACGTCGTCGTAGTCTGCCATGTTAGGTGACTGTATGGTGAGTATCGCGAGTTCGAATATTCAGAAAACTAGACGACGATGCACGGCAGAGGTACTTTTCTAATTGTTTTTAGTTGTTCCACGATCATCATTTCCGCCCATCGAATGTGCAGTGGTGCTATTCGCTGCGACCTCAGCAGATAACGGCGTGCAGCCAAATGGCAGGGTTTCGCCAATCTGCAGACAGATCCGCCGCGCGCGCGACGGCAGTTCGCGAAAAGATAGCGCCAGAAGTTCAAATTATGTTTAATCTTCTTGTACTTCCTGCCTTGGCTATCATGGAGCTGCCACACCCCTCCGGCTCACACCTTCAAAGCGTGAAGTCGTCCGACTGCAACCTCATGCCGTCCAACCCGACCGACTTGGAGGCGATAGGGAGGCCCGCAGGGTGGCAGTGGCAGTGGGTCTGGCCATGTTCAGATCCCGGTCTGGTGGGGGGAGTGAATGACTGAATGTGCATCTCGGTGGTGAGGCGCACGTCTTTGCAAGCAGCGCCATTCAAAATAGCCTAGGAAGTGCTCTGTGATGGAACGAGACTGGGTACGATGGAAACTTGCAATGTTGAAGCAAGAAGAGGTCTGTAAAAGAGAAGTCGTCACAAGAAGAGGAAGTTCGCTAGTCAAGAGACTGCCAAGACGAATCCGGACCAAAAATTGCACGGACACGTAGAATATGGAGTGTCTTGGCGTTCACTTGTCCGAACTGCAGCAACTCCCGCGCCTTTCTATGCCCAGCCCTACGGACAGTCCTTGGTACAAGGCGTAACTTACAGCTGCAGGGCTACATGGGCTGAGTCGTTGGTAACAGTTTTGGCATTGGTCATGATACCCCCCATGCCTTTCAAACTTATCGAATACGGCGCACAACTAAGCTGCCGAAGTCCATGGGCGATGGAACATGTCGACGAGGCTCGATTGAGGTGCCTCTCTTTTACCGGGGGGGAAGGGACGGTGGAAACAATGTAAAGATGTCATATCAATTCTTAATTCAGCTTGGTACTGGTGCCTCCACTGTCCTGCCGAGGATATCTAGCGTAATGCTCCTGATGGCATTCCATCCACTTTGCTCCACATGTCGCTCAAGCTGGACGGGTCGCACCACAGCATCAAACTCGAGTTTGCCAGCGAGTAAAGGACAGACAACAAACTCAGCAGTCATCTCCACACCGACATCGAAAGGAGGCAAGATACGCTTCAGATTACCCGCCACCGCGAATCGCCTACTGTCCTGATCCTGCGACAGAAGCTCCACGCATAAATGACCCGTTCGTCTCGACCGGGACTTGATCTTCACTGCAATGGTGGTATAGGCACCAACATAGAATGTTTCTTCCGATGAGACGACGGGGGCCAGATCGGTTTGTTGCTGCCTCAGTTGGCTTGCGCTAGGGTGAACACTGACAGGCCAGCCGCGCGCAAGATTCAAAGCATGAGAAGAGAGAGGAAGGTCGAGCAGATCCACATACCCGCTGTGTTCTTCTACACGCCATGAAACATGCATTTGGTCCAAGAATCTCTTCCGGGCAGTCTCGGCGTCTTCTTCATAGTCAAACGTACTCCAGTCATGCCGCCATGACAGATAAACCCGACGTATCTCGCCTGGTGCTAAACTTCCATCTTGGATGTTTTGTGGTGCGTCTAAAGCATCACGGTTCCACTCGAGACGTCGTGCAGCTTTCTCAAAACACTCGAAATGAACCGACTGAGGCCATGCGTTGCGCAAATCGAAAGAGACGAGTAAATTATTGCCGTTCTTGATATCATCGAGTGGCGAGACTTCCAAATTGTGGATCTGTAGTGCAGCATTCACAGTCATGACGACAGGTACTGATACCACACGTGCGTGTTTGACGTCGGAGCCGCTACTTGCCTGGTAGTAGAAATTGGCCTGCGTGCTAGACAGACCGGCTTTACCCTCAACCCTGAACTTGAAAGTGGTACATTCTCCAGGTGGTATGGTTGTCGTTGGTAGGAATGACTTGGATCGCTTGTGTCTGACGCCACGCAGTTTCAATTTGTGTTCGTCATCGCGGCGAAGGACGTCAGCTGTATCAGTGGCTTCGAACACTGTAGCTGCTATGTTTCCAGTATTGCGGAGTATGAGTTCCAGCGATCGACTTTCGCCTTGAAGCAGCATCAATCCGGATTCCAGAGCTGCTGTATTCTCAAGCACTAACAAGGGCAACTCTTCAATCACTGTCGCAGATACGTGATCTACTTCGATGCCAAGGGCTTTCAGCGTGGACTCCTGGCTGTCAGATTGACTTGTGTTGTGCGTGCCATCTCGGATATCTTTGAGAGTGAGTAGAGCTCGAGTTGCCCAAGGAGCCGTGACGATGGAGAAGTCTTGCGGATAGCATCCTCGCATCTGAATACGACAGCCAGTGATCTTCATGGTTCCGACGGTGTTGGGCTTCACCGCCAGGGTCACCTGTTGGAACCTCAGTGGACCCAGAGTGGTAGGCGGAAGAAAGGATGCCAGCTCGCCTCCCTCAGTCACGAGCTGAATGGACTCGATATCAACAGGAATGTCGAACGGGTTTTGCAATGTTACTTGGCACTCGGAGGCTTCATTGGCCACAAGCAAGAACGTTTCCAGTGCGGCAGTGCCGGGTCTGCTTGCACTTGGATCGTACAGAAGCGGATTGCCTGGAGCAATTGGCTGATCAGAAGACTTCTGAGCCACATTTAGCTTGGTTCTGTCGATGACCGCTCTTTGGCCGCTCGGCTGCAGTATCCGCACCAGGCGCACGAGAAATGGATCCCAGTATTCGGCAAGAATATCGGTGAATCCTAGGTGTCTCGACATTGCCACAGTACGATTGATGACTGTGGCGTAGTGCATTTGCTCCTCGCGCGAAAATGCATTTACAATGCTGCTTGTCCCAGCATCGATGGCCGAGTTTGGTCCTGCAGCGCGAAGCAGAGATGCCGTCAAAGAGATAACACCAAGCGGATCTGGTGAAGCCTCACAGAAATGAGCCAGCTCTTTCAATAGATCTTGTTTGAGAGGCCCACTCCCATACGCTGTTGTGTCCACGTATGTAGGGACATTGGTTGGAGATGCGATGGTAATGTTCGCGCCATATATGAGTGCAAGCTCGCGAAATAGATCATGGAGACCACTACTCTCCTCGCCGAGACCTGACGAAGAGTCTGGGCCAGGCTCGACAGAGAGGGCGGCAGCAGGATGTATACCCATTTCGGCGGCACCCAGCTTTCGTGCTAGAAGCAGCGCTTGAGTAAGCCGGGTAATAAGATCTTTCAGAGTGATGGCCTTCTTGCGTCCAAAACCCAGTGCGCCATACGAGGCTGCTACGCCGGCGAGGAGTTGAATGTGATCTGCGACTGTCATGCCATCATCATTAGCAGGCAGCGCCTGTGCCAGAAGTTCCGCGATGGCGATTCTGGAGTATGGCCGTGGACGACCCAGGGGCATCGGGGCGCTTTGCGCACTGTGCTGCACTTTATTGGAATTGGTTCGTCCCCGAATCGCATGGCCTATCCTCGCAGGTGAAAGCTCGCCTCTCGCTGCACCCAACACTGCCAACAGCTTGGCGACACGAACAGTCGCTTCTGCCGGCACTATTGCTGGAAGCTCTAGAGCCCCCTCGTGAAAGCGGTACAGGCTCAATATCAGCTTTGAGAGATCAGGGATGGCTACTGAAAGGCGCACGATTTGCCGCTGCATGCCTTCTGCAGCGAGTCGAGCATCAATGCTTGCACGAGCTATCGTAGAAGAGCCAGTACGCTCTGTGATGGGATCGCATATGGAAGGTACCTGAAAGTCCACCCCAGCCCATGCCAGCAGCAACATACATAACATGGAGTTTTCCAAGCCTTTGGCATGCCATAAGTGGTCTGACAGCGCACGAGCCTTGGTGGTATGCTCGACCAGGATTGGCAGAGCATCACTCCACCGTCCAGCCATCATGTAAACCGAGCCCAGCACAATGCCCACACGTGATCTGCCTCTGACGCGCAGCTTCTCCTGGGACGTGCCAGAGCCGAAGCCTTGGAGTGCAATTCGATCGTGGCTCGAAGTGCGAGTGTGGCCCTTGCCTTTGCTACCACCACTCTGGCTGCTTCCTCTGCTGTCAGATCGCTCTAGAGCGTTGGTCACAACATTGGCGCCCGGCATCTGATCAAACGAGGTTGCGGGGAGAGGGGGTGCCTTTGCTGGACCTTCTTCATCAGCAGGACTTGACATGCCCGAGCTAGATCGCTTGTCGCCGTCGCGGTGGAAGGAGTTTCGTTGCAGTGCACGAGCAGTCTGCCCAGGGGTCTGAATCGAGGGCGAAGCCTGCAGTGCTTTGGCGTAAGTGGTGAACTCGACCAAAAAGCGCGCGGAAATCTCGCACACGGCAGCTCGTAGAGACGGCTCATGGTGACTATCGATGTTTGATACCACGACTGCCCTGTCTATACGCTCACCTCCGCCTCCCTCGCCACCCAGCACGAGTAACTGCCTGTGGACGACACGCGGGTGGCGCTCCTTGAGGTGGGCGGACGCCTCGTCCAGCAGCTTGCGCCGGGCATCGTCGTCTCCTTCCAGCCCATCGAGCACGCCAATGACCAGCAAAGGCTCTCGGAACAGCTCATACGGCGACAGCTGCTGCTGCGGTTCGGAGGGGACCGAGGGCAAGAAGCGATAGAGCAGCGAGCCCTGGGGGAACGGTTTGGGCGAGAGGAAGTGGGCGTCGTCGGGCGAGTGCGGTGCGACATCTGCCAATGGGACGATGCTGGCTTCGTGCTGCAGTCTCTGAACGACGAGCGCGAAGCGGCTGCGCGCAATGCTGCCCACCGGGAGCACGAGCACGCGGACATGCGCTCCAGTGAAGGGCGAGAAGGGGTCCATCGAGGACGTCGTCGGCCTGGTCTCCTTCTGCTCGGGCCTTCATGCTGTGCCGATGTGTCGTCGAAGAGCGGCAGCGGTTTTAGCTGCAGTTGCGCCTCGTGCGCAGTGCGGCACCACTTCTTCGGCTACGCTATGTAAGCAGTCGGGCTCAAGCTTCTGTTATTTATTTGCAGCCAGACCCAGGTTCTGCCTCAGCCAGATTCTTGTGCCTCAGGCTGCAACACCTCGCCGTGGCCGTCGCTATCGCACCCTACGTACTATACTACTACGCTGTCTTTCTATACCTCACCGTCGTACCTACACCTCACCGTCGCAATGTCTGCTACCGCCACCGCCGCTTCCCCCATCTACATACCTACGAGCAAGCTCTTCATGGCGGCATTAGTCAGCGATAGCACGTGCAGCCGTTCTTAGAACTTTACCTTACTTCACCTACACACCTATATGCAATCCTCATCCAAGCACGACACCTACACTACTTCTGTATACAATAATCTTTGAGCTTTTGGATCCCTTTGCTGGTACACTACTTTGCGCTATATCAGATGCAGTATCTTCGGAGGCGAGTCGAGCGCGGGAAAGTCCTCTTGCCAGCTTTCTGTTGTTCTCGTTCCCCCGAGCAAGGATTTGGCGGACGGCGAAGAAGGATCAACCCTTTTAGGGGTGGACAGCGGTATTCTATGTGCTAGCCTGCTAGGTCTACCATTTGCTACATTCGTCCAAACCTGCTAGGACGATCCTTAGGCCCTAATAATACCAACAAGTCGGTTTCAGCCTTTGTTAGTAATATTGCGACTGCTACGCTCGAGCGTCAAGTCCCGGTGTTAGCCAACCTACGGGATTTCTGTAAATAGGGCTGGACTTTTCCGTACCAGAATATAAGATTAAGCAGAGACCGTATAAGGGAGTACAGCCCATGGAAGTATTGGCATTTACCCCTAAGATGAAGCATACGGTATAGCACTTCTATTCTGATAGGCTCTTTTCTCTCTCCTCTTACTGTACACTGCCTACAACATGGTTGCAGGGGTAAATGCTAATACTTCCATAGGCTGTAGTAGGCCAGGTACAGTCACCTCCCACAGCCGATAGATAGTCTACCCGCGCCCTAAACATTGCCTAAGGAGGACTAACTTCCCGCTTTTAGGTGCAGAATACCTAGCAAGCGCAGTATTG
>KZ105358.1:39815-68785 GCA_000504405.2 Mycosphaerella sp. Ston1
ACGGAGATCGCAGAAGTGGAGTTATAGCACCCTGCAAGCGGCGAAATAAACGCGTTTTACGACTTTAAACCTAGTGACGATCGAGAATTACGACTTCCTATAGGCTGACGGGACTAGACGGGTAGACTATCCATCGGCTGTGGGAGGTGACTGTAGCTGATATACAGTAAGAATAAATCTGTTGGTGTAGGGAAGTGTAGCGCCGGAATTTGGCGAAAGGCATTCCCCTTTATCTCATGTTGTATTCCTACTACTAGGTACTATCCCCGTAGGTGTTAGGATTGCCTAAGACCAGGGTCTATATAATCGCGTGATGAATCGCTCAAAAAGATAATTGATTCATCAACTATCTACCTTACTCTTCTACTCTAACGGTCGAAGAAAAGTTGCAAGCTGCCAAATGTCAGGTGTCTCTGACACCTCGGATACAGTCTAGACTACAGTACAGTAAATCACCTCTACGAAATTGGGCTACCTTTACTCAATCCCTGAATCTACATGATAGTTCTTATTCCGCATCACTTACTAGTACTGGTAGGTAAGTTAAAGTTCAATTAATCTCCAGAGGGCATGGTTTGATATCCGGCGTTCCGAGAATCTCTCAACCCCTCGTTGGACCACCCTGACCAGGGCACTGGAACTTGATATAAAATCACAAGTTACCTTCGACATTTATTGCCCCTCAATTCAATCATCAGAAGTTCCATCCGAAATCTATTCCAACAAGACCGTCCCGACAAAAGCAGCTTCCATAGCAACACACTCCACAACAATGCTCACCACTTATATCTTCGCCTCCCTCCTCGCCCTGATGGGCACCGTGCACGCCTGCGTAGATTTTCCTCAGCAGGTCCAAGGCACGTTATCGGGAACGTGCGATGAAAGTCAGCTGCAGTGCCCAAAGAACACGAAGCTGAAGACCTGGACGAAAAACCCCAACCCGTATCCCCCTTGCGAGTACACGGTATGTTTCGATCGCTCCTAAAGATCCTGAAGATTTGACAGCTGGCTAATTTCGTGTGCTCTGCTTTTAGGCTCATTGCTGTTAAGAGAACCAAGCGAGACAGGGTTTGGAGGGAATGGAAGAGGCCTTTTGAGTTCTTCTTTTTCGAAGGAGTGGTGCGGGCGCAGGCGAATGTTGAGTGGTGGAAGCAGTTGGAATCTGGGGGTGCAGAGGGTAGTAAGAGTGATGGTGGTGCAATGCTTGTGATGATTGTCGGGAGGCTTATCGTGTTTTTCTGAGTCTTGAGAGCGTATCAAGCGCAATGCTGAATCTTTCTGTTCTGCAAGTCAGCTGCCAGCTGGGCTATCGGCGGAATGGAGGCGATGTTGTTGCCTTGTAGGCCTCGTTCACCAGGAGCTACATCAATCCCTCTCCAGGCATGGAGTATCAACTGCTGAGCCTCTATACCTGGTACCGTGTATGATTGCACAGATCACATTTCGTTCTGCGACTCTTACAACATCGCTTCCAGGTTCCTACCTTGCGAAGGCGAAAGACTAGAATCAAACGAGGCCGGCCTCTCTACGGCTTGGCAACTGGCTAGACAGCTGCTGGCGCTGGCGCTGGCCCGCGAGGACACCATTCCCCGAGCCGCGGCCCGTCTGATCCGCTAGCTATACTGGGAATAGTGGGGGGTACCTGGTGGGGGCAGTCGAAAATAAATGCTACTTCCACACGCACTTTCCTGGTGGACCAGTCCTGTGCACTGGGATATCATGACAGCACGCGTCACGCGCAATCCGTGGGATGATGATGATGGACGACTGTAACGAGTATCGGTAGCGACTGAACCACCACCACGACCACGACCACCCAACCCAGCCCAGGCACCACCTGCTCTCTTCAGCCGTGTGCATGCACGACCTGGTTCGCACGCAAAATTAAAACCCTCTCTACTGAGTCTGTTCTGATCAACAATGAAACCACTCCATCTGCTGGTTTCGTCAGTCCACAGAACGACGACGACGACGACGACGGACGGTGTCTATGGACAGCCAAAATGTGCCTCCTACTCCAGAGTGGCGGCCGGCCTCAAGCCTGTCTGGAAGCACCCTGTCCACGCCGACTTCGAGGTACGTTGGCACTTTCTTTGTCAAGCCTACTGCCTCATCAGACACTCAACCACCCCGTGCTCCCTTCCTGCCCCCCCCACCCCGTCCGGACCATCAGCCGCGCGCATGAAAGACTGTACCTACTAGTCTAGTTCGTCGTTCGAGGCGCGCATCGCCCAGATGACCACCACGGCAGAGGATGGGGTCTGTGCATTTGCTGTGGGAGGAAGTCGTTGGATGTGCCCACTGCCCTGACTGTGATGGGCGGCTGCGGATAACCCAATCCTGCGAACTGCATGCGAACTGCTTTCCCCAGCAACAACCACATACAAAGCCGCGCTGGCCAGCCCCTTGCGTTGTGCCGTCGTGCAAGAAAGTGCTGCGGCTTGGCATATAGGCTGGAAGTTGACGATTTTACAGCACAATTCTTCCCGGACTCGCACATATGGGCGCGGAATCGTTACATCGTCATAACATCGAACCGCACGAGGCCACTCTATGTCAACGACTCACCGACGCAATCGCTCGCCATAACACTGCCCAAGATGACCTTTCCCTGTCACCAAGCCTCAAAACTCCCCTCGCACTAATTCTCCAGGACGCTGCAACATCAATACAATTCCATGCCAAGTGGTTTGCCCCGCCAGCATTGAAGACTCTTCTGGATACCGCTCTCCATGCCGCGAGCTTATCATCGTCGACTACCGACTTCCATGCGGCACTTCGCCTGATCGACGTCGTCGGAACCTACTCGCTCATTCCGGAACTTCTCCCGGCAATACAGTTTATATCATACGCGTATTATCAGGGAAGTCGGTCCAATAGACACAGGCGACTCAATACGCAGGCATGGGTGGTCTCCCAGCACATTCTGGCGTCGCATCTGGGAGGGCAGTTCGCAGGCACTCTCCTGGATATCATCACGAATCATGAAAATTTCAGTGAGAAGTATAAGTTCTCCGCGGCAATTGGTGCACTCCTTATTACCATCGATAAACTACTGCCATCTCGGGACTCTAGTCTGCCGTCCATGCATGCGATCCAGCTCCTTCGTGGGCTTTTGAAATGTCCTGTGCGTGACAACGCCATTCTGCGCGAACACGTAGCAATCATGATGGGCACCATGCTGCAGGACGAGCAGGTTTTCCGGGAACTTGCAAACGACGGAGGTCTAGGCATCAGTCTCGACTTGATTGAGAGCTGTGTGACACAACAATTGGACAAGAGCGCAATTGAAGCATTGTTCTCTGGTCTCGAGCTCAGGCTCGGCGCATTTGAGTTGCGACATCATCCCTCTATGGCCCAGATCTTTGTGGAAGCACGACGGCCCCTACCTACACTACTAAAAGGTCAACTTCTTGCACCCTGGCATCGCTCTCTGATGTTGGACCAGTACAAGATGTGGGAGGATGGACATCGTGGGCTTCTCAGCCAACTCAGTGATTCAGCTTTATATGCCGGCGAGCTGGAAGGATTCGTCAACTTGAGTGTCTCTGCGTACTTTTCGACCGAGAATACAACATCGCGCAAGGAGTTCGTCTACACTCTCCACAGTCTCATACAAGACGCTGCGACTGCTCCCCCAGTTGTGGACATACTTGCGAGAGGCATGGTCAGGATTTTCTGCCATAAGACCCAAAAGGAGAAATGGGAGTCCCAAAGAAATTGGCTCTTCCCGCTCTTATGTCAGGCGGCCCGGCACAGTGTGGAAGCCACGAAACTTGTGCTGAGTATCAGGGCCGACGCTGCAGGCGAAGGGTATCTGGACCCATCACGTGTCAATCCGTCCGATCTGCCGACTGGTCGATCGGCGCGATTTTACAACCTCTATGGCCTGTCCACATTGTCCCTCGAAGCACTGGTTGACGCAATTCACGGCATGATCGTGCGGCCGCCCAGCCGCTGGGACGTCTATGATGCCATGTTGGTTTCGCTGCCTGCTCTAATTCGCAACCATGTATTGTGGCGCGGCAGCTTTCGCCAGATGAATATACTGCGACAAGCAGTGTGCGATCTACTCAAAGCAGATACATTTGTGGAGCCACCGACACCTGACTTGAGCAAGTCATATGTCATTATACAGTTGATCCAAATCCTGACCGCGATCATCAGCTATCATTACTGCCTACCGCGGAACGATGTGAAATCCGCAATTGTCACCATCATCAATGTCGCGGGCTCTCGAGACCATAACCCCAGCATCCATTGCATACACGCTCTGACTATCTGCTGCTATGAGCTTCCAGAACTCATGGCCAGCTACATGGACATTATCATCAACAAGATGACCAAGATGATCACGCAGCGATCGCTAGCCATCTATGTCCTTGAGTTCTTCGCTGGGCTGTCGCGCTTCTCGGATCTACAAGACAGGCTGCGTATTGAGGATTTCAAGAAGATATTTGGAGTTTGCCACAGCTACCTGCAATCAGTGCGAGGTGTCTCTTCACTCGAGCGAAAGCGAACGCCGAGCAGTGAGCAGAGCGCGGGGATGACCAGTGGTGCAAACGATGATATGGCGCAGTATGTGCATGCACTTGCACATCATGTCATCACGTTCTGGTACATGGCTTTGCGACGCGAAGACCGGCACGGATTGAAGGACTATATCAGCGGGTGCTTGCGATACACCGATATTGATGGCACTGAACATATAGAAGAGCAGGGACTGGTTACAATCGACCTTATGGACCGCATTGATGCTGAAGAACAGACTGGTGCGCCGCTGGTAAAAGTCTTTGACGACGTCGACGGGCGGATCATCACAACGCATCGCGTCACAGGCATCCTGCTGATCACGACGGAGACGTCATTACGAACTGGCAAAACGATAGTGACCATTCGCCGGCCATCAGGAACTGCCCAAAGATTGCTGTCAAACCACATGGACCACGACCATGAAGAGCCCAATGCGCTCGAGAAGCGCCTTGTGGCCTCAGTGACGGTCGAGGCTGACACACAAGATTACATCAATGTCTTTCCGGACGATGAGAATGGACGCACATATGGTAAGGTTGCCATTCCTCGACCTCACTCAGCACTTGGGTCGGACAGGATCATCACATTGCCAAACGACGACCCAGCTGTTGCCCGAGCCATACAATCTTTTGATCGCATATCCGCCCTGGACTCCCACAAAGCTGGCGTGATTTTCGTAGGAGAAGATCAAACTGACGAAAATCTCATCCTGCTCAACACCTCCGGCACACCTGACTATCGTGAGTTCCTCGAAGATCTCGGCAATCTCCGCAAACTCAAGGGCGCCAAGTTCAACTCCCAAGGTCTCGATCGAGTCGATGATGGAGATGGCGCGTACACCATAGTATGGAACAACGCAGTCACCGAACTCGTCTATCACATTACAACGTTCATGCCAAACGACTCCGATTCTCACATGGCGGTCATCAATAAGAAACGCCACATCGGAAATGACTTTGTGAACATCGTGTTCAACAACTCTGGTTCTGATTTTCAATTTGATACTTTCCCGTCGGCGTTTAATTACGTCTACATTGTGATATCACCTTCGGAGAGAACCTCTTTCCTACAAGCACGAGAAATTACATGCAATAAGCCCAAACAAGAACGATTTTACAACGTTCGTGTCTTGAGTCGGCCTGGTTTCCCGAGCTTGTCGAGTGCGAGTGAAGTCAAGGTGATATCTGGGGCCAGTCTGGGCGGCTATGTGAGAAACTTAGCCCTCAATGCCTGTGTCTTCTCTATCATGTGGCAGGCAGGTGACATGGGGGATTATCCGAGCAGCTGGAGGTCGAGGCTGCACATGATCAGGAGGTTGTATGCACAGTACAAGGCGAAGTTGGAAGTGGTTGAGTAAAAGACGAAAAGGGGCATGGAAAGGCGTTGATGGGGTTGGGATCTGGCAACGGTCGGGGAATCGCTTGCGAAATGAGCCGCGGCGACGACACTGAAAAGTTTTGATATTACGGTTGATGGCATTGCTGCTGCGTTGGAGATACCCCCAAGATGTGTAGATATATAAGTGATCGCGGACAGCTGACACCAGGCAGTGGACCGGCAAAAGTTGATTGTTTCCCACTGGTAGAGGCTTATGCTCTCCCGTTTTCTTCGTGGTACAATTCCCAACTTCTGGAGTATACTCCGAGAAATGAGGAGGTGAAGATTACCGCCCCACTCGGCCTCTACTTACTACCGTACCTGACCTCATGGACCTATGCTTGACCAGTGCATCGCAGTACTTGCGAGTGACGATCTCTCTCGTATCTCTCTCTCGTGCGCTGCCATCTCTCCACTTCCATATACTCCCCCTCCAGTAAGTGGCGTATACACACATAAGGTACATACATACATAGTCGGCAAGTGGATCAAAGGGCCAGCAGGAGCAATTGGGTATTATTGGAGGGGATGGGGGGTTGTTTTCCTTCAACTATCTCCATCGGCGTCTCTCGCGGGTAAGGTAAGTTAATAAGGTCAGGTCAGGTAGGTACCTTATATTAGGTCCAAGTTTGTGAAACCAACCCAGACCTAAGGTATGGAGTATATATAGTAGAAGTATACCTAGGTAGAAAGAGGCCGCGGCAACGGCCAATCTAATGTCCACGAAGAAGTGCTTTGCTTTGACCTGCCTAGAATCTACCTTGACCTTGTCTTGTCAGGATTGCGTGCTGAGGTGTGGAGAGTACATGTAAGGTAGAGAACGGCCCCAGTGTGGCGTTCACAGGTTCACACCACTTGCAGTCAGTCAACTGTCATCAGTTGGGCGTCTGTCAAAGCCACGCTTCGGTATAGGTAGGCTCAGATCTGGGATCTGTGGAGATGAGATTGGATGAGTTATAGAACTAGAGAACTAGGAGAGTTAGCATTGTGTATACAACGTAGGTATACCTACCTTACCTTAGTTACCTACCTCACCTTATAGTAGCTGTTCCTGAATCAAAAAGTGGTCCCGTTTGGTGGCTATACGGCAGCCTACCCTATCCACACCTCGATCGTGCCTATTCTCGGCCGCTACTCGGGATAGGACTGCAGGTTCGAGACGTACTGTACATATACAACAGATACATGTAGGGTATTATTGCTTGTAGTCTCGAGCTCTGGAAAGTGGATGACCGCTACACGTACATCGACGATTCTCGATTCTTGTCTCGAGGGCTGATCTCGAGCCCTCCTAGTGTAGGTAGGTAAGGTACGGAGATAGATAGGATTGTAGCAATTGGGAGATCCACTTCCAAGGCATAGCGTAATACTGGAACCCATTCGTCTGCTGGTAGCCGTAATGGTGCTCTCAGGGCGGCGGTAAGGGACGGGGGACACAAGTTCACATGGACATGGTGCTACGACATACCCCAGCCAGTATACAACCAGTGTAATAAGCAGCAGCAGCATATCCTCTTCCAGATGGGCTGTTCAGTGCCCTCCTCGCATTATCTCGCATTCGTTCTCACGAAGGATTCTGTGCCCACGGGCGGACATAGGGTGCCAAATTGCGGGCGGGCTCGCAGCCTCTCAGAGAAGGCGGTATTGATTAACTTGCAGTGCTGATACGTAACTGGGGGCTGCTATTTTCTATCTTGTCGAGCAGGCGAACGGCAAGCCGCATGGCTGCATGGAGGATGACTACGGAGCCGCCGGGGTCGAGCATCACGGTTCGCCCGTTGTGGACGGCTAGGGTGGCGTTTTCCGCGCCAATATGATTTATTCGAGTTCTGAGGCAAAGAGTGTGGCAATGGAAGGGCGGCTTCTGGTGGCGGAGTGTGAACAATGATGATAAGGAGGTAGGCAACAATACAGGATGTGGCATAGAATAATCAAATACATGTAGCACGTAAGTAGCATACCTTGCCGTAGCATCCTAGTGAAGGGAGACATATCGGCATCGGCAGCAGAGTTGCCGAAGGCGCATGTCGCTCATATAGCAGAACCAGAGAGAGGTGTGGCACAGAGGATACACAGCGGCAGAGGTGGTCGAAGCACGCGCTCGTCTCGAGCAGTCGTGGTGGGGAAAGCTGCGGCTCGTGAATTGGAACTGGACCGTCGTGACAGACCCTCGATTAATGCCTGCCTGCTTTGCTCCCATGGATTGGATGGATGCTTGCCGGCGCCGCGTTAGTAGTTCTTGTGTCGTAGGAGGAGGACGGGGGGAAGAGCTCCTCATAAGGTCAGGTCAGGTAGGTATGTAGGTAGTCCTAGGTTACTACTGTAGGTATACCTGCCTAACTACTCCGTACATACTAAGCTTACATGTACCTACCTTACCGTCTACCTGACCTTGCCGTGCACACTGGGGAGACGTCACCTAATTGCATACCCTACCCTCGCCATTGCCAGACCCTAGTCCGCGCACGAAGAAGAGCAGTAGCAGCAGCAGCAGAACTAGAGAAGCAGAAGGAGGAGGAGGTGGAGGAGAACAACCCGGAGGACACAATAGAACCAAGGCAACGAGCACATATACATGCTGCTGCTGGGCTGCCCAGAGCTCATATTATCATGAACTGACAACAAGGTTCAACTTACGTCTTAAGTACTGACGGCATACCGGGCGGGCACACTGTAGCTTTTAGCTTTCCAGTGCTCCAAGCCACGACCTTGACTTCTAGGTGCCTCTCTGCGCCTCCTGGCTGCGAGACGACACTCGACTTGTCCAGCGGCTGTTCGAAGCGTGCAGTCGGGCCATCTGCTGGAGCCGAAGAACGATCTCTACATACCCTACGCAGATGCAGCTCGGAGCGGGATCGTGGACGGACGGCATCTCAGGTCAGTAAGACTAGACACACTGTGCATGTGCAGGAGTCTGTTGTCTGCTGAGGCGGCCCGTGAAGAGCGAGGGCTGGCAGAGTTGCATTGTTGGAATCTACGACTGTCGCTTCCTCTACATATACCGGCCCTCCCCGGCCCCGCGCGCTGGAGTAGGTACTTAGGCCCTGTGGTCTGTGGCTGCGCGCTGGCTCTGGACCAGTCATGGACTCGCGGAATATGGGAAACGCGACGTGGGAGGACTTCGACATGTTCGACACCAACTCCACCGCCACCTTCGATACGCCGTCCGGCTTCGACGCCTTTAACGACTTCACGAATCTCGACGCGCAGTACGCCGAATCCCCCAATGCTCTGGGTCTGCGCACGCAGTTCAAGTCAGGATCCGACGGCGCGGCCTCTGCAGGCGCGCAGGACACCAATAGTGGAGTTGGGATTGTAGCCGCTTCTGCTTCTGCAGAGAGCTCGAGTCAAGACTCGTCCTCGGACACTTCGAGTCGGCGGAAGAGGAAGACAGGTCTATCGGAGTCGCCAGCATCCGTGGATGGCCAGAACCACCCCCTTATAAAGCAGGAGGACAGTAAGATGGACATGCAGCAAGTGCGGAGCTACGACCATTTCTCTCAGCCCATGCACAATCTCTCACTTGAGCAGCGCAAGAGCTACGGCGAAGGCAGCATGGGCCAGCAGTACTACAACAGTGCTGCTTCCAGCCCGGTTCACACCAACGACTTTAACACCGCCATGTCAATTGATGCGCACGTGGCTTCTAACATGGCTGCACAGTACAATCACGAGTCGCCAGTGCAGACTATCAATCCGGGCATGTTCGCGGTAGGAGGCTCTCGCGATCAGTCGCCCGCCACGACTCTCATGTTTAGTCAGGCATCTCCCAATGCCATATTCTCTACTCCCTCGTCGGACAGCCCCGAAACCTTCGCTGGAAATCAGAAGTGGAACCCATCCTTAGCGCAGAATCCCCAATGGCCAGGTGATTTTACAGGCCAATTGACTTCCCCAGGTGGCATAGCTTTCACTCCTTCCCCAGGTGCTAATGGCAGCACTCCAGCGAGCACTTCTAGAGACGGCAGTGGTCGTGCTGGCCTGGGTCGCTCACCATTGCACATTGCCCCCATATCGACCAAGTCTCGGGTTGAGACGCAGATCAATGTGGCCATGACTCTCGAGAAGCCACCGCCTGGGACCCAGTATCTTCATTTGCCACTGCACACGATTGCGAAGAGTAAACTTCTGGCCAAAGAGGACTTCGATAGATCGAAAGTTCTGGAGCTCCACACCATGTTGGTGTGCACCAGTGCGATGCATAACGCGCAGTACAAGGAGAGAGCCATGAAGCGAGCTGCAGCCCAGAACAACGCCGAGATTCAGAAGCGGGCTGAGCTCTCACGAGACTCCAACGACCAGGACAAAAATGATCAGAAGAACTTGCCCGAAGAGGACAAAGTGGCAAATGGAGGAGAAGTCAAGATATGCAGTAATTGCATACAGCGAGAGAGGAAGCGAGCAGGCCGGAAGAAGACGAAGCGTGAGGAGGAACAACAGCATTGGGAGCGCTTCGAGACCGAGAGAGTGGTGGTGTTCAATTCCAACGAGTACTTGCCATTCAAGCCATGCGAGCCTGGGTCGTATCCTCAAAGAGACACCAATGCCGAAGGAGAACAATATGTGCCTCCTGATGGCTCCCTACATGTCACTGCTGCAATGCGGATAGCATGTTATTGCAGGCACCAGAGCGAGAAGGAAGGCTTTCAAGTCATCTTTACGCTCAAGGACCACCATGGCCACGTCGTGGCTCAGCAGATTTCTGACTCGATTCTAATTACGGACGACCACAAAACACATCCGCAGAGCTTTTCGACAACAGTAGCAGGTGAAGGCTACTACCAGAACGCAGCCTACCTACCAAACGGTCTACCGATGTCCCAGTCCATGGTCGATATGTCAGCACCCGTCCACCAGTTCACCTCATCTCGATCCGCAGGAAACTTGCCAGCACTTGCTTATGGTGCGCAATTCAACCCGCACAGCCATGTACACCAACTACCAGCTTCTGGATATGCGTCGGGAACCACGTCCGCCACCATGACCCCGACCAGTCTTTCGAGGCCGGCATCACCAACAAATACAGGACAGGCTGGTCCCAACAAAAAGCGAAAGTCTTCCAGCTTCCACAGAAGGATGCCCAGTGGACTCACAATGACTCCAAGGGTGGATACAAGCCAGCCACCCTCTGCGAATATGCCCTCGGCGGTCTCAATGACCACTCCATTCTCACCTTCTGGTCAATTTCCTGCCATGAATCAATCATACATGACGATACCAAACAACAATGGCCCAGCACAGTACTACGGTAGTGGGCCCCCTACGCCGAGCGAGAACGCGCCATTCAACTTCAGCCAGCCACAAGTCGATATGTCGCGCGTACAACAGAACCTGAACAACCAGGCATATTTCTCACATCCATCATCGGCTGTGCCGAGCCGAGCTGGTAGCCCAGTGTTACAACAGACACGTGCCAACATGGCGGCATATGCTCGCCAGCATCCAATCCAGACCTCAACGAACACCATGGGCAATCGGCCTCAGCAGCAACAAGCATTCGCAGTGCAGCAGCCTCCTGGATCCGCCGGACACGACGGCTCTATGACCATGTCTGGCTTCCCTTCAGTAGAGCGGATCACTCCCAACGAGGGTCCAATAAGCGGAGGCACAGAGGTCGCGATATTCGGACAGCACTTCGTCAACGGCATACAGGTACAATTTGGAGACCAGGTTTCATCAACACAAGTCCTTTCTCCGAATTCGATGATCACCATTTCCCCGCCTGGCAGAGTAGGATCGGTGCATTTGAACATCCTCGCACCACCAGGAATCGCCCAATATCCTCAGCCAGCCAACAGGCCAATCTTCCGCTACACTCAGTACAACGAACAGATGATGGTTATGGCGCTCAAATACCTGAGTGAGCAGCAGTACGGACAGACGGAGAATTGGCTGGCGCTGGCGCAGCAAAGTGCAACCCAATACCTGCAGTCGAACATCAATCGAGGCGGCCTGGGGCAACAGGGAGGCTACCACATGGCAATAGCATCAAATCGCCTGGCTGCTCTTGAGAACGCCATACCGCGCGTCGTTGAGGCGGCCAATGCCAGTGAGCAAATTCACGATGCAGAACTCACAATGGTACCCTCTGCGTGCTCACGTCGTGCGAGTTCAGTGACAGCACTGATAGCCGAAATTGCAGACGTCGATTCTCTAGACAGCTGCGGCTATCTACCTCTTCTACCCGCAGCGTTGGATGGACAGACAGATGTTTGCAAGCTCCTGGTGCAGTGTGGTGCTGAGCGGTGCATTGGCAGCCTTAGTGGGTCTTTTCCAGTTGGGACTGCGTTCTTGAAGAAATCACGAGAAATGCGTATGCAGCTTTTGACGAGTACTGGTCATCGACGACACGCTAGACGAATGCGGCGACAACGTTCACTGCAGCCAAGCGTCAGCTGTGGTGATGCAGCTTCCTCAAAGCACGCATGGAGCAGCGCTAGAGTGTCGATATACGAGCCTGAGGCAGATGTAAGCCAGCTAGACCCAGCGACGTGGCCACGTTCCCGGCGACCAAGTGCAGCGCACATGCTCCACGATAGCACTGAAGATGCGCTGCCCACGCCGTGTGGTGTCGCCACGTCCGGGAAGCATGATGCGTTGGCAGCGCAGCCCCAGCTCCTTCAGCACATCGTTCGCGAATGCCAGCATCAATCATTTCAGACCACGCTCGTGCTTTCCAGGTATCCCTCCCGCGTGGCTCTAGATATCGCCGCACCATCGCCGCCACGGCCGCATGGCGCGACCCAAGCGACGCGGCTTGCAGCCCACCTCAACTCGCCATCTAACCCGCGGTGCGTGTCACCAGCTTATCGGTTCAATCTCCCAGAACAGAGGGAGGCGGTGCAAGACGAGACGTCCGATGGCGTTCGACCGAATATATCCGCAGAAGCACTCCAGCAGCTTGAGACATGGTGGCTTTGGGTAAGTCGTCGTGTAGCAGCCACCAGCGGGGCAAGCTCAGAGTATCAGCTGACTTTGTCATTGCAGACGTCGGCACTCGCGCTAGAACTAACAGCCTCGATTCTTGTGCACGCGATGATGCCTCACATCCCATATAAGCATTCAATGAGGTCGGTAGCGATGACCGACAGGTCGACAATAGTAGCGTTTTGATCTGTACATGAAGTGATCAGATTCGGTGTAATTACGGAACGAATACCCACGGCATTTGGTATCAGACAAATACTTTTTTTTTCCATGACGAAGAAATGCGGCGCATTGAGAAATTGACGAGGAAATAAATGGACTTCCTGCATGGCGTCAACAGCAGACGACCTGCCGTTTTCGGTTTTTTCGGGGGTCAGGATGAAATACTTCAGGTTGCTTGTAATATCTGGCCAGATTCGTCTGGGAAGGATGGAAGGATAGATCCATGAATGAGGACTCAGGCACGAGTTCAGGATACGACGATCAGGTAGTCATGAAATTTCTTTTACAGTAACAGTAAGATAGGTACCTTAATGACAGGGAAGGCAAGGTAGGTAGGTGGGATTGCATTAAGGTACTAGGAGGGGTCCTCTTTGTCTTTCCTTCCTGACTAACTCACCTGTCCTGAGCTGGCCTGGCCTGAGAGTTGTGTGTACTACGTCGTCTGAAAAGTTGAGGAGGTCAGGTAAGGTAGGTACGAGTCGGACTTTTAGGCAGTTACTATGTAAGGTATGATATAAGGACTCGATCGACTACATGCGTCAAGGTACATGTATACGATATCAAGATACCTTGTGTATACTGTCTGTCTGTCTGTCTGTCTCTCGACGTCTATCGGCTTTCCCTGACGACTGCCTATATCGTGTTACTACGGTATACCTATTTGTTTGTTTTGTCGTATATCCATAGATGCCTAAGGTATATGTACGTAAGGTACAGGTCCTAGTTCTAAAAGGCACGCTTTCCAAACTAAGGTAGAACGCGAAGAAACAAGCGTAGGCGCGAGATACGCGTAGAACGGACTATTATAGTATACAAATACATGTAAGTGTAGACTCTGCAGCGGCTAGAGTAGTGAATTCCCTAAGAAACTAGAATAGGTACCTAAGGTACGGCCGGTCCGTATCACCGTCGAGGACCGAGCCGTTTGAGATTCTTTTTCTTTTCTATTCTAGCGCTGTGTGCTACTTTTGTGCTACTTTAGAGGTCGGGTAGAACTATGTAGGTAAGGTAGTGTCTCGCGTTAGGGCGTCAGGGAGTCCTACATTGTACAACTCTATTAATTACAGATTTCGGTCTTCTGAGTCTTGTGATAGCGTACTTGCTACTACTACTACCACCTTTCTACCCGGATCTCGTCGAGTCGGATATTTATATATGTACGGATATACAGTTCTTGGATGCATCGTGTATGGAGATAATGATGACGATGATGATGATACAACCACTGACCCCAAGTCTCTACATGTACCCAGTCGGCGCCGAGTATGCGTGCAAGCGCTTCTTGACAGGTCCGAAACCAAACCAAACCAAACCAAACCAACCGACCGACCCCTTCCAGGTAGACGGTCGTCGGTCACAGTACACTAGTTCTAGTCCAGCAGGGAGTACAGTAACTAGTATAGTATAGATGTAATCAAGTGGAGTAAAAGTCGTCCCAATCTCCAACGCCAAAGCGCTAACGAAAGAGCGGGTTTTGGAAAAGCCCGATCCGTGGGTTCATGACCTGTCCAGGACTTTTTAGCGCTCGGCTTGTGTATTTGTGCAGCTGTGTTTTTTTAATACTATACACTAGGTAGCACAACTCTTTCCCAATATACAGGATACATACAGGCAGGCTGTTGTTGCGAATCTCGATCGCTTTTCCCTAGACTCCCGAGGTCCCGAGACTGCTCTATCTCCCGTTTGCAAGGCCCTATGGATACATACATACATACATTAAACTCGACTCCAGAGCAGCGATACTCCAACCATGGGGAGGATTGCTTGTACGTACCCTACCTGACCTGGGGTTCGTTCGCCTAATGTGTCCCTTTTGGGTAGAACCATGAACAGGGGAGGGAGACATGTACTGTAGATTGTAGAACCTGTTTTTGCCAAAGCCGCTGTACACGCCTACCTAGAAGGTCTTCTTCGCTGGCACTAGAGTACTCTCTCTCTGAAAAGTAACCACTATAGAGAGTGAGACATCACAGATGTACGTGCTTGGGGTTCTTAGTTGTTGTGTACATTTAACTACAATTGTACATGTATGTACTTGCTGGGAATATAGAACGATCACGCTTTTTCAATTAAGCCTTTTGAGCCTTCCCTTGTGCCTTGCGTACAGATCGAAGCCCTTAATCGGTATCAAATGTTTTGCTTTAATCAAGTTGCACATGATGCATTTCCATGTACAGTCTGATGATAAATAATGATGATGGGTGGTAATAATGCCTACCAGCCTACCAGCCTACCAGCCAGCCAGCCAGCCAGCCAGCCAGCCAAAGCAAGGGGTCGTACAAGACCCGCTACAACAGACTCTCAGAGAGTACAGACGCACAGAGGGAGGACCTTGCATCTCGCTTGCGGTGGTATATATATTGCATGGGAATGGACAAAAGACGTAGTGGCTGCTACAGGGGAACGAGAGTCTCAGACTCTCAGTGGACTGTGTGTGTTGTCGGATAATAATATAGGTAATGAGATCGAGGCACATACGCTGGCCCCTGGGATATGGATGGATAATATTCTCCGACGAAAAGCTGTTCTCTGTGCTGCACAGCAGAGTACAGCACAGCACAGCCGCAGTACTGCCAACAGAATTCCGTAGAACTAAGCGAGGCACACACATTACATCCTGCTGGGACTCCTGCTGGGACGGCGTCTGGCCGGAACCATCAGTAGGTAGTTCTACGCCACGAGGAGAGACGTGCGGTTTGCTTGAGACATCTGCTGGTGAAGTACAGTACCATACCATAGTATGATATGTAAGGTATACGCCAAGTACATACACAGTAAAGAGGGACGGGAGCGTGTCAGTGTCTCGGGCTTCGACGGCGTCCCGATGTTGTGGGCGCTGCATACATGCCGTATTGTAGGGTACTGGGCCAGGTAGGCAAGGTACACAGATCAGCAGGCCTCTTGCTGGCTTCCATGTTTCCTGCACGAGAATGTCTCTGTCTCTGTCTCTGGCAATGCTGCGGCGGCAGTTTGGTTACAAGAAGATCGGTACCGTACCAGACCGGACGGCGGAGAGGATGCTCTTGCACGCCACGCCACGCGTGGGAGAGGAGAGAGTAGTGCGCAGTGCACAAGTTGCATTATTTTGGCTTTTCGAATCTGCGACTACGAGGTTCATGTCCGTCCTGGTGGGCATCGCGGGCTGGCGGGCTAGCGGACTAACGGGCTGACGGGCTGACGGGGCGCGAGGCGAGACGAGACGAGGCGAGGCGAGGCCAGGCACCGATGTCATTGGACTGGACTGCCAGCATCTCCACTTTATACCTGCATGAGAACCACCTACGGAGTATCTTATATTTGTACAGTGCAGTACAGACTCCAGAGTACAGACCAGCTGCCTCCACGCCAAGGTGCGTGCAGCTTGCAAGGTCAGGCTTTCCTACAGAGTACGTACAGACCTGACAGTATATATGAGTATACATAGGACATGCCTTAGGTCTTGTGGTATGGTACTGCCATTCCAGCGCCTCGGCCCGAGCAGTATCGTACAGTACAGTCCATTGATATCATCTGTTCGGTCGGCCGGCCGGCAATGTGCCACAGTCCACGGAGGTGGTGGGTGGAACACACTCGTTGACACGGTGGTACTGTGCAGTACTGTACAGTACGGGTAGTGTCCTGTAGGTCAGGTCTTTCGGCTGCGCCACCGCGCGGGAGCTGAGGGCACATCCCTTGGCTCGGACCACCGATTGCATACAGGCGAGTGGGGCACGGTCGCCTTGCCTGGTCGAGCTACGCTTCATCGGCGGGCGAGTTAAGCGAAGGCAGCATCCTGGCCGGCTGATCCTGGCTCATGTCTGCACCTGCAGTTGTTGTGTGCAGCACGCACTACAGCACTTGTGCACCCAGACTCTTCCCAGCGAAGTGTTCGTCGCGCACTCTCGCGACCTTCTTTCGACCTAGCTTCCGTCGTTCCCTCACACCTTCTCCCTCCACCACAGGCCACACTGCGGATACCTGACCGGACTGTTCCATTCCTCGCCCACGCTCCAGCAGCAATCACCGCACCGCACAGCATCTTCTCGCCTCGATCGACGCCGTCTTGGGGGGGGGCACGTCTCGGCTCTGGCAGCTTCAGGTCTGCTGCTCGACAAAAGCAGAGCCGCCGCCGTCGCCGTGTCCGCTGCTGCTGCCCGATACCGACCCTCTCTCTCTCTCTCTATCTCCCGCTCTCTCGCGCTCTCTCTCTCACTCTCTCTCATCCCTCTCTCTCGCTCCCATCCATCCTTCAGGTTCTTGCTCGTTCGTTCGTGGTTGAACGCGCTGGGCCTGTACTGCTGCTGCTGCTGCTGCACACGACAATCCCCGCCGCTCGCTCGGTGCCACCGCCCGACGACACCACTACTGATCCTGCACCTCAGCGCGCGCGCGCTTGCTTGCTTGCCTGCCTACCTACCTTACCTACCTACCTACCTTACTACTTGTTCTGCCGCACTTCTGCCCATTCCATCGCCGGCCTTTCCATCGCGTGCGCGGCCATTTGTTGATTGTGAGTGCCTCCTGCTGTCCCTTGCTCGCCCGCGGTTCCTGACCGGCGCTGCGGGCCACCACTCAGCAAGACCCAGGCGCATGGTATCAGAGCACCTTTCCAACAGAGCGGACTGGTCTGAAATCCTTCCAACAATACCACTGCTCAACGTCGCCGCCGCCCTCGCCGCCGCCGCCGCCTTCTTCGTGGCGCCTAACTCACTAACACCATTGTGTACACAGGTCGTTGCTGCCCTCACATAGCCCGCTCCCGGATCCTGGTCGTCGGACGTCATCTTCGCCAACATGGAACGGCCAGCAACCATCGTCGTCGACAATGAGACTAAGAGCTCTATCTGCAGAACTACTGCCGAAGGCAGAATCATCACGTACCAGATGACTGTGCTGCAGCAGCCAGTTCGCGCCAGAGCATGTGGCCAAGGTGCCAAATGTGAGTGCCCATCGTCATGATATGTGTCGCCACACCAATATTGGCTGACACTACTCCTCCTCCTCACAGCATCTGCCGACCGAAGGCCTGTCGACCCTCCACCTATTGTAGAGCTCCAGATCTTCGAGGGGCAGGATCGAGAGACTGATATCACCTTCACTATGCATGCCAATTACTTCTTGTTCGCAACTCTGGAAGCTGCGCGACCCATTGCCCACGGACGCGTTGCCTCCGAGCGACAGACCCCTCCAGTCCTGACTGGCACTCCCGTAGCGGGAATGGTTTACCTGGACAGGCCCAAATCGGCTGGCTATTTCATTTTTCCAGACCTGTCCGTTCGTCATGAAGGCCAGTACCGATTGAGCTTTAGTCTGTATGAAGAGCTCAAGAGTTCCAAGGATGAGGACAAGCTGTCCGAAGAGGCCAAAAGCAATGGAGATGGCGCCCCCGTGGTCAACCACCGGCTTGAAGTGAAATCGGAGCCATTCCAGGTGTTCAGCGCGAAGAAGTTCCCAGGTTTGACCGAGAGCACCGCGTTGAGCCGGATGGTCGCTGAGCAAGGTTGCCGCGTCAGAATTAGGAGAGACGTGCGCATGC
Organism: Mycosphaerella sp. Ston1; assembly: GCA_000504405.2. NCBI lineage: Eukaryota > Fungi > Ascomycota > Dothideomycetes > Mycosphaerellales > Mycosphaerellaceae > Mycosphaerella > Mycosphaerella sp. Ston1. Next base: position 58,390 of record KZ105358.1, read on the forward strand.
GCCGGCGCGAAACCAAGGGTGGCGCCAAAGATTGGGATGATTACGAGGACGAGACTGCTGGAGCTCGCGCTCGAGTATCTGCCACTCCAGAGCCTCAGTACCCCGGTGCGATGCATCATACCCCACAGGCCTACATGGACCCAATACCTCGTCCACGGTCTGCAAGTAACGCTAGTCACCAATCGTTTGGATCGCGGAGGCCATCCACTCAGGATATGGCCAATAATAATTATCAATCGTCTCAATTTGGGACTGCACCTCAAACTCCTTCTACCAACTTTCAGCAGTCAGCGCCATATGGTCCGTCGCCTACGCAAGCCTATCAACCCGGGCCTTATATGCAGCAACCTCCTCCGATGCAGCCACCGCCGCCCCAATACCAGCACGGGTTTGCCGCACCACCATCACTACCACCACCTCCAGTGCCAGTGAGCGGTCCTCAGCAAGGTTTCTACGGATATGCACCAAGCCAGCCCGCGCATGCGCAGCCAGCACATTCCCAATACAGCGCTGCTCCTCCAGCCTCTTACGAGACAGCACCCCAGCCGCAGCAACGCGGCAGCCTTGACTACCCATCCCAGACACAATCCGATGCCCGGAAGTACTCTGTACACCACCCATCACTGCCACCGCCACCCCAACCCCTGTCTAGCTATCAGCAACATATTCAGCCGCCAAGCTATCCGTCACAGATCCATCATCAACAACAACAACAACAACATCCACAACAACAGAGCTACCAGCCAACCCCATCAAGCCAGGCACAGCAGTCTAGCCATGCTTATTCGTCTTCTATGGATATGTATAACAGCAGCAGATCATCACTACATCAGCCCATGCATGCACAAACTCGGTCGAATGGATCTCACACACCCATGTCTAGCAGACCTTTGGATCTACCGCCTTTGCAAACCAGTTCGGCCATGTTGTCTAGCAATAAGCTCGAAGCTGCATCACCAAGCTCGGCCGCACCCTCCAACTCGTACTCAGGTGCAGCCCAGGCATCCCTGGACACTCACAAGCGCAGCTATGGTCACGTGTTCAGCGAGAAATACCAAGACCAGCCGCTGAGGCAGGGTGCCAGGCCCAATGTAGGCGCGAGCGCCAGCGCAAGTGATTACAGCACGGTTCCTAACTCGTCTCTGTCTGCTGTCGATGATGACGATACAAGCGGTGAGCTTGATCCAGACACATTGAGTATGCTCTACCGGCGCGCGGATGGTAGAGCCATCCGCAGGGCTCTTCCTACCAATGTGTAAAGGAAAATGCCACATCCAAGGGGTATCAGCAAGCTGTTAGATGGTGCTTTGCCCATCGCCTCACTGGCCACGAGAGGGCCTAATCTGGCGAACAAATTATGCGGGGATTATACTTATCACCAATATTGGAGACTCCAGTGGCCCATCCGAGGATGCCCCTGAGCCTATCTGTCTGCCACCGCCAAAGGCTACCGGTGGTGAATGTTGAGGGGGCGTCAAGACCCGAGGCCCCGCTGGCGAGGCCCTACTGGCGTCGTCCGTGACAGTCGTGCAGGCGTTATTTTCGAGAGCTCCACGACCTGTAACGGGTGTAGCCAACCCGAAACAGGACTCCGAGCATGCAAAATCTGAGCATGTGACGGGATCTAGGCCGAATACTCGGCACATGGAGCAGAATCGCGTGACCTAGATCACAGCCACCAGAAGTGGGTCGGGGAGATACAGTCCTTGCAAAACCGCGCTGTTGGCGTATGATGATAGCGTTCTTGCTTGAGCTCAACGTGGGAAAAGTCACGTTGTTCTTTCATTTGTACGAACTCATGGCGCAGCATTGAAAAGGCAAGCTTGGGAGGCTTGTCTGACGGGAGTTAAGCCTAATCTGATCAAACGATCTCTTTTGTGTTATGGTATGAGTGGCATCACGGTCACATTACGCTTTTTTCGGCAGTCACATTACGCTTTGTTCGGCATTCTCTACGACCTTTTACGACACTTTACCTAAACTGCCCGACTTTGGTGAGGAAACCGAGAGGGATCTTTAGGTAGGAAGTTTTACTATTCTAGACGACGCAATAAACAATATCAAACAAGAGACTGTAGTCGTCTGCGGTTACGTGGGTGCGTGAGCTCGACGCCTAGAGCATTGTCGCCGGGCAGTGACAGTCGACTTTTGCGCCAACCACAAAGCAATTGTCGTAGTAGTGTTTTCCCTCGGAGAACCCATTGTTCACGTACCTACCTATGAACAACATGTAGTTTCTATCGGCTTGCTAGCTGTCGGAGAGAGGTGCTGCACCAACCCTACCTTACCTAGGCTTGAAGGACCAACGGACTTCAATTGCATTATTACAAGAATGGGTTCTACCTACAGTTGTACTATAACACTATACACTTTGACTTACATCGCCGATATAGTAGTTCAAGGCCGGGAGCTACTGCATACCTGACGTATGATACCTAGCTAGCTACTGTGCCTTAATAGTTCTAGCTATGCTGCTACTGTATGATGATGAGACAGACAGACTACCTTATCTTCATCACTCCGATCTTGGAAACTAGTGTCACGCGATAAGGTAGGTACTATGGCAGTGCTATCGGCACATTTCGAGATAGAGTATAGTATAGTATACCTAGTATAGTCTAGTATAGTATAGTTACAATATCATTCATTCAGCTGTGTGATGAGATATGTGCGTGATCTCTCCCCGAAACACGATCGCATGTAGTACCTCACACCGGCACCACCCACAAAAACACTTCGCACATGTCTCGGGATCCTCTCGGAAAAGAAACTACCTTGCTACGCACCCATTCCCAGCAGTCCGTTTAGCCTGCTACACCACCATGAACGAATGCCAGCCATTATGCCACAACTCGTGGAAACTGTATATATGTCCCCAGTCCATCCATTCATTCAATTCATACAACCAGACTAATAGCCTAAATAGCCTAGAACTACCTTACCATGCATGAACAAAGCAAAAAAAAAGAAGGTTCAGTCCGTCAGTCCGGCTGTCTCTCCTTTCCGGCCCGTAGATCTCGCATTTCGATTTTTTTTTTGTTTTCTTGATACCCGCCCGTAACCTAAACTTTCTTTCTTAACGGGATTAGCGAGTTTTGAAGTTGGGATATGTGTATGTATGTATGTAGTGCTTGCTTGCTGGTGTTGGAGGAGAAGGAGAAGGAGGAGGAGGAGGAGGAGTCGCGTGATTTCTCATTTTACGAATACTAGTCCTGGTATTCGTTGTTGTTACTTCTTTTACAAGGGCTGGCTGGCTGGCTGGCTGGCTGGCTGGCTGGCTGGCTGGCTTGGGCAAAACCCAACAGGTAATGATCATTCTGCTAGCGCCTTTTTGTTCGTTCGACAGACAGACAGACAGGCAGACAGACAGCGAGCGGCACATTTAGTTTACAGGCAGAAACTCTTCAAGTCTGATGACTTGAAAGGGAAGAAAGTGAGACAATCAAACAATTCCAAGAACGAATCGATGGAAATGCCTATTATAGATATAGCACCGGGATTTTAACTCTCTCTCTCTCTCCTGTCTTCTTTGCGAAAGAAAAGGTTTTTCATGGCGTCCATGTTACATACAGGAAAGCTTGATGAATGAGAGCCTGACAGACACCCACCCACATCGGAGGAGTATTTCGCTCGGACCGTTAGTGTCCGTAACATGGGCTTCTACCCAACCCCTATTGGCACGCGCTGTTTCCACAAGAGCGATTTACCTGGGTGTCGACTTTTAGGTTCGATCTGACGGGAATTTGTCTTTTGTTGGTATACTGGGGTAAAGCGTGGGCCATCTTTTCTTTTATACTTTTTCCCACATCACACACTTTGAACGTTACCCGTCTCGGGGTTCCTTCCCGGCCTCCCCCCTTGCCCTGTCCCTATCCTGTCCATTATCCCTATTCCTATCCCTATCCTTATCCCTATCCCTATCCTTATCCCATCTTTGTGGCTCAGCCTCGACGAGGATTGCGTGGGGGAATTGGGGGGGGAGATGGAGTTGGACATCACCTGATCATGATGTTGGATACCTAGCCAAGCCATCTTTTCTGTCCCAGATGTCACGACACGTACTCCGTACACACACGCAAGTGAAAGTGCCCGGTCGGATGAGGAAATGATATATGCAATGTGAAAAGCCAAGCCAAGCAAAGCAAAGCATACTCACAAGTCTAGGAGTTGTGGTGAAAAAAGAAACCCTTCTCGATAGGAACTCACAATACCAACCAGCCCCCAGTATATCCGCGCCTCTCTCTTTTATTTATCATTTAGTAGAAGAAGAAAAGAAAAGAAAAGAAAAATCCAATACCAAAACCAAAATACTGTCCAAAAAACCAATTCCAAAAAATGGCCTTCATAAGACCCTTCTCCGCACCAACAACAACTCCTCCTCAAAAACAACAACAACAAGATGATTTCCAAGCCTGCCTCCACATCTTCCGCCAAACATGCTCCCCATCCCTCCAAACCGAGCCTCTGTGGACTCTCAGCTCCTATATCTGGTGTCGACCCTATTTATTCTTGAACCCTCAAACCTGCTTTGTGCTAGATGATGGCACGGGGCGTGCTGTGGGGTATTGTATCGGAACAGCGGATACAGAGGCGTTTTGTCGGCGATGGAAGACGGAGTTTGTGGCTGCTTTGGAAGTGGAGGGGGAGGGGGAGAAGGGGAGGGGGTTGCTGGGTTGTGGGGATGGGGATGGGGATTGTGATGATAATGTTGATAATAATGGTGATGTTAATGATGATGCTGAAGTCGTTGGAGATGAGGAGAAGAAGAAAAAGTGTCAGGAAATGTTGGAGATAATTTGGTCTGCACCGGAGAAAGGATGTGATGGAGATGTGGCAGGGTTGTGGGAGGAGTTTCCTGGTCATTTACATATTAATGTATTGCCTTCGCATCAGAAACGAGGATATGGAGCTCGATTAATTATGGCTCTGGTGGAGCAGTTGCGAAAGGAGGGGTGTCGGGGAGTTTACTTGGGCGTTGGAGCAGGTAATACCGGGGCTGTGAAGTTTTACGAGCTCAATGGCTTTAGGCGATATTCGAAACTTGAGCAAGATGGAGAGAAAGGGAGGAAAGGGGGGACGATCATCATGACGAGACACTTGCCATAGACTGAAGTCAGGTACACGTAGTAGTACCCTGCCAATATACGTCTTATGGTGAGCGAGCCTCTTCCTCCTTCTTCAGTTCGGCTTGATACCCCTCCCAACTCCATGCCTTGACATTCCTACTCCCAATCGCGCCCAGAATCTTTTTCCCCTCGATAGTCCCATCCATAGCACTCTTCATCGTTTGGAAATGGCTCATATCGATTTGGGTCCATTCCACAACATATGTAAACTCGATCGTCAACCTCTCGCAGCATCGAATCCACTCCAGCAAACTCTCTGCTGCTTCTGCACTCAAAGTTGTGGCAAAAATGTAGAGCTTCACAACCAAGAGTTCATTGGCGTTCACCGCTCTGATCTCGTGTGGTCGAAGAGTTTTGATATACTTGGTCAGTTCCTGGAAGTTGAAGTCATAGACCGGTGCGATGATTTTGCTTCCAGGAGTGAAAGCGGCTTTTTGTATCAGAGAGGAGTACTCGAGATTGAGTTGTTTACAAGTGGAGGATAGCCCAGACCCGGGTGCAGAAATCTTGGTCGTTCTCAGTGACACAGTATTGTTGTCCTCTCCAGATATCGGTTTGTGAAGGTGGAATGGTTGATCGTCGACAATAACAATCTCCGAGATCACTGACAAGAGATCAGTGCTCGTAGCCTGGAGAGGGTAGGAGCATCCACGAGAGAGGTTTGGCCTGCTCTTGCGGACCTCTCGGGGCAGGCTGAGAAACTGTGAGGCCATTGTTGTTGTTGTGTTGGAGGTTGGATGTCTGGATTCGTAGCATCGGCAAGTTCTGTGGCACTGGGAAACCTTTGACAGGTTCTTAATGAGGTATTGTGCGCGTGATTCTCGCTGCTCTCTGGTCCTGTGTTGTTCTAGCTTCAGTCGAGTCGGGTCGAGTCTGCTTTATACTGCTTGCAATCCGCTGAAGCACAACGATGATCGCGAACTTGTTACAATCGTGTCCTGGTGGGCTCGATGAGTTGCTTTGTCTCGCAACCATGAAGATGATCGAGGATGGCACAAGGAAGCGTTCGCTAACAAGACACATCTGCATTCCCACCTGGATGATAACTCATGGCGCCACAGATGGTAAGAGGTTGTAGCAATCAGGTGAGCGCTACGGGCAACGCGATCTCCAGCTGCAACAATCCTTCCTCCTCAACGCAAGATTCTGTGTGGTGAATGCCGAGATGAGACTGGTGTAGAGACACAGCACCTTGCTAATCGAGTTCTATGTGGCTGAAAGAGGCGTGTTCAGACACCCTTCAGGGATAGTATGTAAGTTCTGGCGAAGCACTGCATGGTTGTTGCTACCAGAGGCGTTCAGGAAGCAATTTGTGTGGTCAACACGGGCAGTACCCGATCATACTCATCGTGTGAAATGGCCACCAAGGGCAATGAGTAGCATAGCACAGGCAAATCCACGCACCTTGGGCGTACTAGCAACAGCAGGCGATTGGCAATACGTAGCAGTTCCGATCGCACGAGTGCGATAGTTGGACTTCACCTCTGAAGCCTGTTCAGACGGTCCTCGCTGTCGTGTTGTCCGTGGAGAGGAGGGTGGGCAGGAAGAGCACGGTCGCAGGGCGGCCAGCATCGGATATGAATACAAGCAGACGATGAAACCTTGCTCGAACCGCATTTTGGGACATCGCCTCGAGTGCGTGAAGGATGCGCTGTTTCGCCATGCACTCACACGTGGTCTTGACGCCGCATCTAGGGTGAAGATTCAGATGCTGAGACAAAGGCTGCACCTATTGTCTGGATGTCGTGTGCCCTTACATCTGAACTTCGACTTGCACTCCATGTGCTCTCCTGAGCTGAAAGCAGAATCGTCAACTTGCTTCTACATGCGCCTCAGGCGCGGTCAAATGTGGACCGGGTTAATGCTTTGCAGGCGAGAGACTGTGAGAACAGAAACAGTCATTTTGGCTACGATCTCGAACCAAGTTCTCATAGGTGCTCATCATGTTGCATCCGCGCACCGTCTTCAATACGTTACCACAGTGTGATACCGGGAGTTCAGGGGTTGCAGAGCGTCCAGTTCAGACTCTCGACAGCTGTAATAGCTGCACTTTATTGTGTCCTAGGTACGTTGAATTGCCGTGAGCATGCTTGCAACTCCACTTATGCCTCTCGTGCTTTTGTGCCCAAATGTACACATGCATGCAATGTCATGCCAACCGGTGCGATGCTAGCCCCAATTGAAGAAACAGAATGCGCTCAAATCATTCATGAAAGTCATAAGCTCATTTGGTCCGTCGAAATCCGATCAGCGCTCTTGTCACGTTTCACCATACTGAGCTTGTAGTATCTCTCCTCGCCGCCAGCGGTCAAGCCGCCAATGAACCACTTGTCACTGCCACTCCTCACTTCTCGATAGCCTTCAGTACTGCTGTCGCTGCCTCGCCTCGACCTCCGAACATCCTGGACCGAAGGGTAGTTTGGCTGTGGCTTATTTGGAGGGCCGTACGCGGGCAGACCCGGTGACGGAGGCGAGCGTGGCAGATGTGTCAAGGGACTCACGCTGTGCTCGAGCGAGGGCGGGTATGCCACGAGCTGGCGGTCCGTATGGGAGGTGGAGGTTTGAGCAGTGTAGGGATTCGTCTTGGGGTTGATGGGCTTCGGGCTCACCACCGCCACTTCAGGGCCGGGCGATGGCGTCCGCACGGCCACGGGTTGTGCTGCCGTCCATATCGTCGCTCCGCCAGAGACTGCGGCGGCGCTGGTCGTGTTGAGCGCAGATGTCTTGTGCTGGTGGGCGCGGAAGGCGGAGAGGAAGCCGCCGAACAAGGACGGTCTTTGCGTTGGCATACTGCAGAGCCAGCACTAACACGCCGTTGAGATGAGCCGATGGCGTCTCGATATATCGGTCGTCGCTGCTCGTCGACTTATCGTGGTGTCGTGTGCTCGCAGTCGCTGCTAAGGGTCACGACGACGACACTGTGCAGTAGTAGTCATAGTAGTTGTAGTTCTAGTAGCCGCCGCCAATCCGCGCTTTCACGAAGGTCAACTTCCGGTCCTTTCCGACTCCGCTCCCATATTCCCGGCCGTCAAAGACTCGGGCTTGGCCTCGCTGCTTCGACTACGGTATATGTACTATAAAGGCAGGTAGATACAGTGAGGACGAGGACCTGACGCACAACCACCGTCAATCTGTATGCGAGGCATCGTGGACAACCTGCATGCCATCACGATGACTGCCCTCCAAATACGTCTGACCAGGAAGCTATCGGTATCCAGCTACCAGCTTTGCCTCATTCCACTGGTTCATTATTCACTCACTCCGCCCGCCCACCTACAGCCTCTCCTTTCTTCTTTCAAGCTCATGCACACGCGACATCTGTCGATGATACTGCACTGATCCGAGAGACGCCGTGCCCAGGAACAGGATGTGCTCGGCTATGCTTGCTGACGCAGTAAAGAGCTTGCGCCACGGTGCTGCTCTACGTCCACTCCCATAATCGAAGTCGTGCAAGAAGAGTCAGGCACACACTAAGGCGTGAGACTGACAGTTACTCTCGCAATCATGTGAATGTACCTCACCCGAGAGTTCCTTGTGGTCTCACGACGACACTTCAGATGCATGAGAAGAGCTGCAACGAATTTGCTCCCTACACGATCCCCAACGGACCATATGGATTCCAGACCAGTTCAGTGCAACGCATGGCAGAGATTATGCGCCTCTCCCAAGAAGCCATCAGCGCCAGAATTTGACGAGTCGCAGGCGATGATGTGAGCCTTTGCGCGGCTTCATTGTATATGGCGCTGGCCATTCACCAACACAGCTTGAAACTCATTCACGTTGTGTGGTGATCCCAGACAATCTAGCACAATGTCTTTGTGCGATACCACAACTCGATTGTCTGACACAGCAGTGTACCGCAGCAGGAGTCTTACCCCAAGAACTATGGTGCTGAGCCGGACTCGACTTAGCCAAGTACATTAGCAGTCCACGCACAATCTCCGCCACACCTGCAACACAGTTTCCCGCCTCCATATCATGCATCTCCAAGCTCTGCACCGAAGCGCTTACTACTTTGCGTCAGCATCCATTGCTCCACGAAGCACAGGCAACGGCATCTCTCACGTCTGGTCCATCATTGGGCCGATCATTATCACCCTTGTAACCCTCGTCCTCGTGCTCCTGCTCATCCTGTGGTTGAAGAACCGTCTTTCTACTCGCAGACCGAATCTCTCAGCTCAAGGCGAACTCGCACATTTCAGATCAGGTTCACTTCGCAGCATGAACAAGAAAAATGCACCTGCTCCAGGCGTGCAGAAGCGACCGGCCCAATCGGCATTTGTCAATCAATCTCCATTCCCAGATGCGGACCAATTCGAAATGTATGATTTCGGCTTGATCACCAAACCTGGACTGTCACACACAAGACCATGGGGTCGGCCTGGGCATGATGAACAGGCGCAATCTGGTCATGATATTGGAGACACTACTCCCGTACGCATTTTCAAGCAGCCTGTGCAGACCGAAGGCACTAGGAAGCTAACGACAAACCCGTTTGAGGATCGCAACGGACCATTTCAAAAGGCGTGAGATCTGGATAGAGAGCGTTTTGGGAGTAGTTTCATTTGACTCTTCGACGGTGTACTGTACATGAGTGCGCAGAACATTGATCCGTAATCTGGTCACTCACAGCAATACCATTGTATCCATCATTCACGTTTTGGTGGTAGTACGCCCTGAACTCTTTCTTTAGTTTTTTCTTACTCTTCTCTTCCTTTCTTTTCTACAAAGAACGAAAATCACCCCCAGTGCTCGCGAGAAGATTCACATCTTTGTGTGCATCAGATTCCATGTCTCGGGACGGGGGAAACCTAGAATGCCGGACTATGTAGATGACGGAGTTGGGATAGAGAAGGTACAGTGCAATACTGTACAGTCGAGTCGCGGCGCGTCCGTGAATGGGTGTTGTGCCAGCTTCCTGAGGCCGAGTAGAGTGCTGTGATTGGGTAGTCTCGTTCACATGATCTCGCGTCAGCCCGGCGGCCAATTACTGTAAGCTGCCTCCAGGTCTGAGTATACAGTTTGCTCGACCCCCGAAATGAACCATCTGACCCCCGACAGGCCGGACCAATGAAAGCGTCAGATTGGAATCGGATTAGTATTATCGGATTGCGAGTAATTCGTCCTCACTTTTCACCTAATCGGCGCGTCGTTCTTACTTACCGAACCAATCGGATTAAGCACTAGCGTATCTTAGCAGTGTCGTAACAGAAAGTTCTAGGCACTTCTAAACTAAACCTAATCCGTTTTATACTCTAACCTTCTACCTA
>KZ105360.1:0-13282 GCA_000504405.2 Mycosphaerella sp. Ston1
CCTCGATCGTTTTGGCCTTGCTGCTGATTATTGTTGTTGTTCTGGCCCTGTTGTTGATTCTGGCCTTGCTGCTGCTGGCCTTGATTGCCTTGGCCCTGCTGCTGACCTCGATCGTTTTGGCCTTGCTGCTGATTATTGTTGTTGTTCTGGCCTTGTTGTTGATTCTGGCCTTGCTGCTGCTGGCCTTGATTGCCTTGGCCCTGCTGCTGACCTCGATCGTTTTGGCCTTGCTGCTGATTATTGTTGTTGTTCTGGCCTTGTTGTTGGTTCTGACCTTGTTGTTGATTCTGGCCTTGCTGCTGCTGGCCTTGGTTGTTTTGGCCTTGCTGCTGGTTGTTCCGATTGTTTTGGTCCTGTTGTTGCTGGCCTTGGTAATTTTGGCCTTGCTGTTGATTTGACCTAAATTGGCCGTCTTGTCTTTGCCGGATCTCCATCAATGCGACCGCTTATGCGAGCCCCAGGGGTTGTTCCGTGCACGAAGTTCCTGATCAAAACCGAAGTTCACCGAAGTACATTTCAGCTCGCAATTGCTTCAATGTCTGTGGCAGACCGTGCAGACCGAACTTCACCGAAGTACTGTGACAGAGCGCCCCAGATTTTCAAGCACTGCACCGCGCGCTAGTATAATGATGATAGGATGGCAGCAGTAGGATACTCCACAGTCCGGGTTCGCTGTGTGCGTTTGTCGGAATAGAAGTAAGGAAGCGAGAAACAATGCGTTCGGATGTCGAGATGGACAGACAGATGAGGAAGCCACTTGTCGATCAGTAGGCTGATATCGAGGATCCCTCCGATCACATCTGTATATTGCTATCAGAAGCCCGGGAGATTTCTATCGTCATCGTCCCCCAAGACATGCAGGACAGGGTCTAGGAAGAATTTGAAATCGCTTCTGGTTAACCTACGTTTGGTCCAAAGTATGAATCGGCGTCTTTGCAAGGACATGCTTGCAAAGAAGTCGCGGCCTACTGTCAGTCTGTAACGTACGTGGTCGCCAAATCGGTATCGCGTTGCCAAGCGCTCATTCTTGCATATCACCTGGTTGCAGCGGGGATCCGGCTCTGATATGCTTTGGTTCCTGGAGGGTGAAAGATAGTCAAAGCATCTCTGACATCGATAGGAGGGTAAGGTCGATCTCTAATTTGCCTGAAACGGATCTGCTGAACTTGTTTGGGGACTGCTGGGAATCAGGCTAGTCCCGTACGGAGCACGGGGTCCTATACGAAGTATCTTGCAGACAAGCAAGAACGAAGAGTCATCAGACTCATCACTGGCGGATCAGACCCAACACGACTCGGCAGCTGTCGGGTCGTCATTATTCTGCACTTTGTACAGCAAATGATCGGTCTAGCGACACAGACGTCGAATGTGTTTCATGTTTGTCGTGGTCTCCTCCTGTTCGCCTGATAGAGTTTGTGGAGGTTCCTGGGGCATCGAGCGAAGTTCGAACGTTGCTAAATGTGCCAAGCCAAGCAGGTCCCTCTGGCTCACAAGCATTCGTGTACCTGCATGGTGAGCAAGTATGCTTGTATGTATCCCCTACCTCGAGCATGTCAGTTCGTATTTGTCAGAAGCGCACATACCTTCTTCCGCGTCCAGCGTGGCAGCGAGCGCTTAACGCTGGCGGTACCATGTCAGCATCGCAGACTATCATGTTCGCAGGCAGACCACCATGTCCGCAGGCTCAAACACATGTTCGCAGGCCACCATGTTCGCAGGCCACCATGTGTGCAGGCCACGATACTCGCGAGCCAACGCTCGGCTTGGTGCTGCGCAAGAGAACGCTGGGACATATATTAGAACATGGAAGCCTCTGGAGTCTGGACTCTCGGTCGATGAGTTTGGGTGATTGCAGGCGTCCACGTCGTCCGCCTCGCAGAATCAAATGGTCGACGTCGCGTTCCGAGAGTGGCCTACCCATCTCGCCGGTGATGTGTGAGACGCCTGTTGCGAGGGTTGTCGTTTGTGTGAGGCGGTATTGTGAGGAGGATGTTGTCACTTGTTGTGAGAAGGACGGAACTAAGGTACCTCTCTGGGTGTGGCGGCTGTCAGTTCAAGTCTAGAACTACGGAGACAGGTACCGTAGTCTCAGGGAGGCAGCAGCTTCTGAACGCGACGCGTCGGACACGCCACCCCCGCCTACAAACTGCTCCAGCGGCAGGCACGACTACGAGCCCCGTCGACTCTGCACATCCGGGAGGAAAGCGCATTTATCTGCAGAGCTCCTCGGAGAAGGCGCGGGAAGTTGGAAGGTGCAGCCACGCCACTGGACGGGATGCAGCGGCAGTCGGCTGAGCAGAAGCCGCGTGGCGTGGTAAGGCTGAGTGAGCTCAGGTGGTGGATGACGACTGGGCCGTCTGCTCCGCCTGCCTCCTTCAGCTGTCAAGTGATGAACTGACCGAACTTACGTCGGAATTGGTGTGGAGGGGTAGATAGATATACATGTAATAAGGCAAGATCCTTCTCTGCGTCTGACACTCTACTATCCACTATCTACTACCATTGACACATCACCACCATCACCACATCATCATCATCTAGCACTCGACGTCTGTAGCATCGTGCATCATGTCGGGACCCTACGACTACAACAACCAGTCCTATGGCCAAGCCCCGCCCGCGCCTCAATATGGAGGCCAGCAAGGCGGCTACGGCGGCGATCCATACTCGCAACAAAACCAGCAATATGGCAATGCGGGCTACAACCAGCCTCATCAGCAGCCGCCACAGGGCTCCTACGATCAGAGCGGCTACAACAACCAGGGTGGGTACGGCTCTGCACCCTACGGCCAGCCTGGAGGCTATGGCGCACCACCAGCGCCACAATATGGCTCAGGATACGACAACCAGGGCCAGTCCACATACGGAGGTCCTCCAAATGCAGGTGGCTTCAATCACGCCCAAGCGCAACCTACCTACGGACAGGACTACACTCCACAACAGCAGAATTATTTGCAGCAACATCCTCCAACAACGAATGACCCCAACAACCCATATGGGTATCAGCAAGACCCGAGAGATCCGAACAACCCACAAGAGGGCGAACGCGGTTTCATGGGAGCCATGGCAGGCGGTATTGGTGGTGGTTTGCTAGGCCACAAGGCAGGTCATGGCATAATCGGCGCGCTTGCTGGTGCTTTCTTGGGCTCGAAGGGCGAAGACAAGCTGAAGCAGAAGCACAACAATAAGCCGCACGGAGGCAGCTCGTATGGCGGTAGCAACAGGTGGTAACTTGGTAAGGAACAACACTTTGGCGCAGAGGTGCGATCAGGGGGTTCAGTACGGAGAATCAGTACAGAGTTTACCATGTCTTGGAAGAGAGCACAGGCCATAAGCGAGCTTTGAATCTTGGTTTGTTAGGGCGTAATGATTTGATGATAGTATTAGCGTCAATGGGAAGGAATTATTCATGATGAGGATGATTTTCAATTCACTCTCAAACGTGTCCCTCATGGGATCTTCCTACTATCTTCAGTCATGATCATTATGATGCAGTCATAATGTTAAAAGTACACCTATGGCCATCACATTAGGAACTTGCAATATACCAAACGTCCTACCCCTGTTCTGTTTCATCTTTGGACCCAGGAGATGTACTCCGTAGCGTAGCCAGCTTTGCACCAGAAAATGAATAATGTCGCACATCATCGTCGTCATCATCAATTCATCATGAATAATTCATCACAAAAATTTCACAATCAATCATCAAGATCAAACTCTCGCTTATGCACGTATACCCAAAGCCCTAGTTCTAGACCAGCAGGCAATCCCAGTCGAATCCAAACTCAAAACCAAAAACCAGAAGAAGAAGAGGGAAGAAGCAGAAGCAGAAGAAGAAGAAGAAGATACTATTGCTACTAAAAGCAAAGCCAACCCCTTTAACAAAGCTCCAGGTCTAAAGGACAACACACGTAGATAGAGTAGAAGCGTAGTAAAAAGCCCCTCCAAAAAACCCAGAATCTAATATAAAAAGAATACGATATATATACAAATATAGTTCTTTAAGAGATACCTTATCTCCGTAAGCCAGCCCTACGTTGCTATATTCTTGGCTGAATATAAACAAATAAGAATAAAAGAATTGAAGAAATTTAAAGATTTACTAGTACCTTAGGTAGGGTTATAGTAAGAGATAAGGTAAGGTAGAGATAGAGACGAAAAAAAAGTGCTGAGAGGATAGAGGTTAGAGGGTAGAGAGGTCGTCGCGGTTTGCGATTGTGTCTCTCCTGTTTTTTTTGGGGTTTTGGTCTTTTTAGGCTCTGAACGAGATTGGGGGAGGGGAGGGAGGAGAGGAAGGGGGAGGGGGAGGTAAAGTTTGCAGAGGTCTTTTGTTGGAGAAGTTTTTGAGATCGGGAGAAAAGGGAGGATGAAACTGCAATTGCCGAAAGGGGCTTAGTGTCAGATTGGAATTGCAAGTTTTGGGAAGGTGTCAGCGATGAAGGCGATGATGATGATGATGATGATGAGAGGAGGGGAAGTGAGATAGAATGGAATGATGGGGTATATCTATTTTTGCGATGACTACTGTACGCTGTGTATCGTGTTCTCGAAAATGTGACAATGTCGGCATTGATCCTCAGCTGTGAGCTGGTAATGAACATCATCAGCTGAGAGATGCATCATGATTCTAATGAGTTCATCAATTCATCAAGCTGCCTTTCATCTCTGCTCTAAACCATACCCTACAAACCCTTAGCAGTGAGAGAAAAAAATTACTACTGCTTCCCAAAAACAACCTCAATCTGCTGAACCACAGCCTCAGTAACCTCTTTCGTATTCGCAGAACCACCCATATCTCTTGTACGCGTCTCCGAATTTGCTGTGACCTTCTCCACCGCCTCCATGAACTTATCCGCCACATCGTCCAACGTACCCTGACCAATCCATCTCACCATCTCCGCCGCAGACCAGAAAGCTCCCACGGGGTTGGCAATACCTTGGCCTGCGATATCTGGGGCGGAGCCGTGGATGGGTTCGAACATGGAGGGATATTGTCTGGTAGGGTCGAGATTGGAGGAGGGTGCAATGCCTATGGAGCCGGCGAGAGCCGCTGCGAGGTCGGATAATATGTCGGCGTGGACTATTGATATTTGATAGGTTTATTAATGAGCTTGTGGTCTCAAGAGTTTTTCGTGACCAGTTTTTATGGTAGGTACATATAGATGATGACTTACGGTTTGTGGCTACAATGACGTCCATGCTTTCTGGCTTATTTACCATTCTTACAGTCATGGCATCTACTCTAGAAAGTGGCACGTCGAAGGTCAGCGAGTGTCTCTCACAATTGATTACCCCTCTCAATGGGGGTATTGTTGAGCTGATCGCCATTGATAGATCGAGCGGAGTAAGCTCTCGGGAAGGCCATCACTTACAGCATCTTATCATGCTCAACCACACCCTCATAATCCTTGGCCACCTCGTAGAAGACCTTGTCCCACAGAACCATACCATGTCTCTGCGCATTCGACTTCGTGACCATAGTGAGCTTCTTCCTGGGCCTGGACTTTGCAGTCTCAAACGCAAACCGCATGATCCTCTCAATGCCAACTCGAGTGAAAATGGCGACTTCAGTAGCAACGGTATGCGGCGAGTTATCATGAGTAGTTCCGCCTTGGCCTGCATATTCACCCTCCGAATTCTCGCGAACAATGACCCAATCCAGATCTGAAGGTTTCTTCTGCAATTGTGCCAGAGGCGCTGTGGTGCCTGGGAGGATTCTGGTTGGCCTCACGTTCACATATTGATTGTTCCATTTTCTGATGGGGAGAATGAGGTTCCATAGGGAGATGTGGTCTGGTACTGAAGGCCATCCAACCGCTCCAAAGTAGATGGCATCATGCTTTGCCAGTTGTTGCATGCCATCTTCCGGCATGTACCAGCCTCGTTCTAGGTATGCTTTGGATGACCAGTCAAAGGTGGTGAAATTGAAGGAGAAAGTTCCGACTGTTGTAGCGAGCTTGTTGAGCACTTCTACGGCAGCTTCGGTGATATCAACTCCAATGCCATCTCCGGGTATGCAAGCAATGTTATACGTCTTTGCCATGATGGATTACTTGCTGCTTGAAGCGAGTCGGAGTGGCTGTGAATGTGGTAGAGCTTGGATTTATGAACGTCGACTGTCGCTTGAGAAGTTCCTAGTAGGTTACTGTGGCCGAGGCGGAAGTGATATAGTGTTTCCAAAGTACCTACATGTATGTCAATGACAAACCCTACGAGGAGATGGTTAAGCGTACAGGTAGCATGTGAGAGTTAATAGGCTGATCGTTCAGCCGGAGGGACACTGAACGGGAGGCCTCCCCTCTTCCCGCAGCGAGATCGGCCACATCATCAAGGCTGATGACTTCCTCTGCAGCTGCATGCCTCAGGCACGTAGGTTACGATATGACTATGAGCGCTCGTATCCCTTGGGTGATGAGTTGTGTATCACTGAGACCACTACTGTAGTGATGAGTGATGGTGCGTCTTGACCGCCGGGGCATTGGCAGGGCACATGTCACGTGTGGCGGGGATGGACACGGAGCTAGTCAAGTCAAGCTCCATGATGCTGCCTCCCTGGTTTCAACGATATTGACGTCCCACACCGCAACTAACACCCCATTCTCCCTCTTCGCACCTCAGTTCTTGCCCATCTCCTAGACAAGCAGCTCCCGGGTACCTTACACACTCCATCATCATGGCATTCCCACCAGGCGGCACCTACTTCGACGGCAAGAAGTCCTTCAACGATGTCACCATCGACGAGTCCAAAGACAGTGCCATTAACACTACCGAGTTCCTGGAAGCAGCAGAGGCTCTCACCCAGCTATTCGACGTGCTCGGCGGCGTAGCATTCAACCCAGTCAAGAACGACATGGGCGGCAACATCAAGAAAATCAGAGAAAGACAACTGGCAGCGCCTGTGGACAGCGAGACGCTCCAGGATCTGGTGCGCAACGAGCTCAAGACGAAGAAACACACCGCTACAGAAGGTCTATTGTGGTTGAACAGGTAAGTGTCCTGTTCCATCCGCAAGACATCGTACCCAAAATCACAGTAGCAGCAGCAGCTAAGCTGACCCAATACTTCGCAATTTCTCAACAAACCAGAGGACTCGACTTCACCGCACAGTCTCTCCGCCGAAACGTCGACACACCCAGCGAAGAGCTCTCCGTCTCGTTCCGGGAAGGTTATGGTAAAACGCTCAAGCAACATCATTCATTCATTGTCAAACCTATCTTCTCCGCTGCCATGTCTGCCACCCCGTACAGAAAAGACTTTTATGCGAAGCTGGGAGATGATCAACCACGTGTGAATAAAGAACTCAATGACTGGTTGAAAGGTTTGGAACACACTGTGGCGATTTTGAATAAGTTTCTCGCGACCAAGGAGGCTAAGTGGTAAAGGAGAAGGAGAAGGATTGTGGTGGGAAGAAGGCGCAATAGCAGGAGTGAGAGGACAGGACTCGAGAGTTGATATAACGGGTGCCAAAAAATTGGTGTTAACCTGACTTGACGACTATCGCTGCTTCCCCGTCAAGGTACGCTGAAGCATGGCGCAAAAGCTCTCAAATACCGCATAGTCCTGGCCTCTCAGCCAACGCACGTCTACTTCCTCTTTCCTACACGTAATCTTGACCGCGAGCGCCACCTTACCCTCCCTATCCTTATCCTCTTCCTCAGCACCCTCACCATCCTCATCCTTGTGCGCACCCTCGCCACCCACAGCAGCTCTCGCACGATCCGCAAACATCCTCTGCCTCTTCGCAGCTCGGCTCCACACATTCTCCCTACACTGCATAACGCCCGCGTCCAACAACTCCCTCCACACCCACCTCGCCCCTTTCAACTCCTTAATCGTCTCATCCACTTTCCTCCCCGCAGCCCTGCCACTCGCAAAGTGCACCCGAATCGTCCTCAACGTCGGCAAAGGCAAAACATCCCAAATCAACTCACCATGTCGCGCAACATCATTTCTCGGGCGATAATCTCCCAAACTCCACGCGACAGCATATCTCTTCGTCTTGTTGCCTGGATGAAGAGTCGTCACTGCGAAATTGGTGATGTGATGGGTTTTCAGCTTGGTGATGATTTGTTGTAAAGAATGCATGTGGGAAAGCATGGCGGTGTACCATTGTATACGCGTTTGTAAGAGGAGGGATTGTTCGATGATTCGAGTCACGAAGCCGACGTCGCCGGCTGGGCAGATCATTTCGTTTGGGGCGCCGATGCAGACTGCTGAGGGTGGGGGGTTTTTCGTTGATGCACTTCTCTCGTTCGTCGTGGTGCTGTCGTTGTGATGATCATGATCGTGATGGGGATTGTTATCGTTATAGGATGCGAGGAAATCCTGTTCGGACGAATAGAAAGGTGGATTGGTCATCACAAAATCCATTCCTTCCACGTCTAGGGCATCGATTGGGATCAGTTGTTCTTCTGGCTTCATGCTTTTCAGCCGTATGCGCTGTTCGAGGTTGTTGGCTTTGACGTTTCGTTTGGCGTACTCGAGGGAGTGAGTATCAATGTCTGTGCCAGCCATTTGCCATTCGGAGCGACTCGTACATGCTAGAAGAGAATAGATACATGATGCGCCGACTCCGATATCCAGACCCAGGACTTTGCGCTCGGGGTCGTACAGTTCGGAAAAGGACGATGACGTTGTATCCAGAAGATCTTGTATCCAGCGGACGTAGTTCCAGCGGACAGGTATGGGCGGACAGAGGCGATCGTCTGGCAGGAAGAGGTTGAGGCCGAAGTCGTATTTGAGCAGACTCTTTGTGAGTTGTCTGCGTGCATGATTATGAGCTTGCGCTCTACTGCTGGATGTAGGGGTTACTCACTGTACGACTTTGGGATTGTGAAAGTCTATCCAGCCGTCTTGTTTGGCACTTTTTGATATTGCTGCAAAGTCGGCATCGTGTTTCGCCAGCGTGTCGAAGTTGACGTCTCTGGAATAGTAGTCTGTCTTGACCTTTTTGTACGGCGGTTCTATGGACACTCTGTCGTCGTCGATGGTGTTGGACATGTTTTACTAGGTAGGTCGTTGCCGTGTTGATGGATGTTTTGAAGGGTGAATTCAGTAAGGTAAGGTAGAGCTTTAGTCAAACTGGGAGCTACATGTAATTTGAATACGAATAGCATACGAACAACCTGAAAGAGTCGAGAATGATCACAAACTCATAGACTTGACATGGAGCTATAGTATCTTACATAACGTATATAGCCTCCCTCGTAGCATCTGCGACTCTCGGAACGAGAGGCATTTTAGGCTTGTGGTATACACCCCTCGTCCTCCGTCTCTTCCGCCCGCATCTAGTCAAGTAAGTGAGTACTCCAGCCATTCAGAAAACGCTACTAGTGTCCACCGCACAGCTTCACATCAAGAACACCCGCCTCACTAGCCTCATAAACCCTACACGGTCCACCAACGATCTGAACAGACCAGGTCTCGACCCACCCTCCAAGAACCACTTATACGCCTGCGCCCAAACCTCATTGCCCCCTCCTTCAATCACATCCCCATGACAGGGTATAATTCTCTGAATCTCCCACTCGGCAACAGCTTTAGCGTCTCTCCTGACCAAGTCATAATCTACTGTAGCAATATACCAAATCAACCGCCGGAATCCATCAGACTTCGGGTTCGCTAGTTGAGCGAATAGCCATGATCCAGGTCCTTGTGTTGCTGAAGAAGAAGCAGAATCGTATTGTTCTGTGCAAGGTAGGTTCATGAGTAAATCGGATTGAATCAAGGTTTTGGTGGGTCTATGATACCAGGCGATGCAATTCGTGATGAAGCCTTCGAAGAAGACGAATCCGAGATCGGGTTCAAAAGATCTGGGGCACATATCGCTTCTGCTTCCCATGTCGTCGTCGTCGTCGTTGTTCTTCTTCTTTCTACTAGAAGAATCGATGATGTAATCCCATTTCACGTCCTTACGCTTTCCCTCCAATCCGGGCACGCCTATCATCTTTGCCGTGGGCCAGATCTGGAGGTACTCAGCGACGTACATGTGATGGCCTAGATCGCAAGCGAGGTAGTGTACACCACCGAGCTGGTCGAGTTTGTTTTGAATTCTTGGCTCAAGTTGAATAGGATTGAGGAGGAGGATTTGTGAGTTGAGAAGACGGATAGCAGTGGCGCGGTTGCCGACTGCTACGAAGGTGGGCAGTGAGCGGCCGAGAGGAGCGAAGCGGTTGAAGGGAGCTGTGAAGGTTGTGATTGAGGGATTGAGGTCTTTGATTTGGAGGCCTTCGGAGGGCATGTTGAGAAGGGATTTTCTTCTGACAGATAGATATAACAGATCCTTGAGATGTAACAACGCGGACTGCTGTTTTTCAGTGCTGTTTGATCAGTGGAACAGCTACTTGATGTCCGTCGACACGATGTCTGGCATTGTCATCGTCATCGTCATCGATCGTTTCGAACGGGATTGTTCATCTAATGCAGCCCTTCGAGACACAACTCTTGGTGACTGAAGTGCACTTATACGCGTAGTCGAGCTGATTCCAAGAGCAACAAGCTTGCCGCCGATTTGGATGGAGATGCGCTGCTTGGGTCACTGATGGGAGAGGTGGGATGAATGGATGAGAAAGATTCTACCTCTGGAACTAACTGGACCGTGCCATGTGGAGAGACTGAACTACACTTCTTGCTGTTCATACCAATCACAATAACATGGACAAGCTTCAACTCGCACCTCTGCTGCTCATTCCCCTCGTAGCCTACCTGCTCTACCGCCGAGTGCAAGCCAGAAGCGCAACATGGGCCATCAGTCATCTCAAGGAATGATACAGCGCTAGATACACATTACAATACAGTACCTGGAAACACAGACACCGTCATGGCCGCCTCCTCCTCCTCCTCCTGGCGCCATAAGCTCAAATACATCAAATACACCCTCCTTCCCATGCAACTCATCATCTGTGGCTCCATCTTCATCAACGACAACGCGCTCGAGATCCTCGCCATCTCCGGCGCCTCCATGCAACCCACCCTCTCGCCCAAGTACCGCTTAGACGGCACGCGCGACTACGTCTACTTCAACAAGTGGGAACCACTCCGCCACCTCCAACGCGGAGATGTCGTCTTCTTCCACGCTCCGCATAAACCCGAAACGCTGAGTGTGAAACGCGTCGTGGCCCTGGGCGGAGACACGGTGTTGCTCGACGCGAAGCGGAGACCGCAAGATGTGTTGGATGGGGCCGTGAATGAGGCGGCGAGAAAATGGGATCTGGTGTTCCAGCAGGGGAAGGGGAGGGTGGTGGTTCCTGAGGGACATGTTTGGGTGGAAGGGGATAATTGGCGCAGTTCGAATGATAGCAATGCCTATGGCCCCATTTCTCGAGGTTTGATTCAGGGCACCGCCACGTGTTTAGTGTGGCCGTTGGGAGAATTTGGGAAGAAGCCATGGGAGACGTGGAATGGAAGAAGGACAAAGGTTGTGGCTCCTCCAAGGGATGTGAACATGGACCAGGAGATGGAGGGCAAGTGGTGGCAGTCGTATTAATATGTGCCAGCAGCTTGTCACATGGACATGCTATGCGTCTCCTCTTGAGCCGCCTCCGACACAGCGGCTCAAAGGTTGATTGCCGCTATCGAACGCGCCAATGATTTGACATGCACCGCGTCCTTAAATCTCCTCCTCACCATCCTGGTTGGAATTGGACGAGTCGCTGAGGTCGGTGGACTCTGTAAGTCCTGACGACACTTGATCATCCTCCTCGTCATCTGAGCTCTCCAGGTGGAGTTCGTGCCTCAGCGGACTCGCCTTCGGGGACTGCCAACTCCTCGCAGGCCGCGACAACGGCCCTTGATCAAATGCCTCATTACGAGGTACAGCCGCTTGAACAGCCATCCTCGCCCGACCGAACCGCTCGTACACAGCCTTTGTAGACTTTCCACGCACTAACGCATCCAGACGTGCTTGGGAACGTTCCTTGAACATAGCTTTCAAAACTTCTGCCTTCCGGCAGATGGCGCATATGTCATTCGAACTGATGGCGATGTCGTCGCTCGAGCTCCCGTTACATCGACCAGTCTTGTTGCGGCAGCTGCTGAGTCTATGCTGTGACTTGCAGCCACATCCGTAGGTCCGGGTTTGTGATTTGCACATGTCTTTGTGAGGTTCGCCTTGGTGGTTGCGAAGCTTCTCCGTTCTTGAGTGCTAATTGAATTGCAGGTTGGACTTGAGTGGAGTAGCGTGGTTAACGTCACGATGGAGAGAGCGTTGCGTACTACATGTATGAGCTTGGAAGAGTATAAGCGGCAAATGTCGAAAGGTGGATCGAACTAGCTTTCCAGAGTTGTCCTCTACCACGAAGAGATGTCCTCACTAAATTATATGTGTACGTGTTACACTTGGTACCCAATACGACGAACTCACAATCTAGCTAGCTGTACTTTCCTCGATGAAGATCAAGATCAAGAACCCGAGATGCAAGAACGGCGACGCACTTTCCCACCAACTTCGCTATATGGATCCGCTGTCAACAACGTGATTCTGGCAAGGAAAAGAAAAAGGGGACGCACTGCACCAAGCGCAAATTCTCTCCCACTGCACCTGGGCTGGCCATTAAGTAGCCAGGTACATATACGCGCGCTGGTAGCTGGCGAATGGATCTTTGGTAGAAAGGACGCGCACTATCGTGACGAAGTCTGGTAGGAGTTACCCTAGAATCGTTGCAATGAAGACCGGCGGCGCATCAGTGACTGCGCCTGACGACATGAACATAGACCTGTCCTCTTCGTACACAAGGTTTGCGTCAGCTGCAATCCAGGTGGTAGGTATTCTGCTTGCGCCGAGGGCTCCTGTCATGAATGCTAAGGTCGTTCCTGCTGACCTTACCTCTTCGCGTACCGAGTACCGGATACTCTGCGCCCAGCGCTTCGGCGGACATGAGATACTGTGGAGAGGATATTGATTACTCCGGGATGCTTGGCAAAATACACTCGTACGCAACCACCAGGTTTATTATAGGAACAGAGTGAGGTCAATTCTATGGACACGCTATGGGCTTGAACCAAGATACCAGTCGGTCAGTAGGCGTCATAGTCATTTGGCCTCGCGAGGATGGAAGAGAAAACCAAAAATATCGAACCTTATCCGCCAAAGGACCGTGGCTCTCTTCAGGGTCATCACCAAGCTCTCCAACACCGCCCGAATAGTGGTATGCAAAAAAATTCCATATGTGAGAGACCACTGGTAGAGAGAAAGTCATTTTCTAAGGACCGTGGCTCTCTTCAGAGTCATCACTAAGCTCTCCAACACCGCCCGAATAGTGGTATGCAAAAAAATTCCATATGG